>WAAG01089945.1:0-15209 GCA_013390105.1 Tichodroma muraria
AGCTGTCCTGGCCATGGTCCCTCTTGGTTTCTTGTGCCCCTCCTCGCTGGCAGAGCACGAGACACTGAAAAGACCTGGACTCATGGTTAAGCACTACTGAGGCACAACGAAAACATCAGTGTTACCAACATTGCTCTCAAACACAGCACTGAACCAGCTGCTAGGAAAAAATTTAATTCTATCCCAGCCAAAACCAGGGCACAGAGCTACTTCATTATAGAGCAAAATTATTAGCATTTCACTGCAGTATCACGTGCGCTTGCTGATCTAGGGCTGTCCCTCAGATCAGCTCAGTGTAGCTGTGTGGTGTTTCACTTTCTGTGGGTACTCTCACAGGGCTCAGAGGCACTGCCTACATGGCTGTGGCCAGTACTCCCAGAGGCATGACCTACCTTTCCCACTAATGCAGCTGAGCAGCAGCTTTGACCTAAGAAACAGAAGACACTTGTTTCTCCCTACAACAGCATTACGTCAGTGCCTCTGAAGGGTGTGTTTAAATGACATACCCACACTGCGCCGGAGTTTCGCTCCCAATTCCTCCCAGCGCTTTGATTCCAAGTTCTCTGTTCCAACAATTACAACGGTACCAAGGCCAACTGCTGGAAACAATCTATTACTCAGACACTCCTAGATGGTGCTTCAGACTGATCATGATGGTTATGGTAATTTATACTAATTGTAGCAATCAGTTGCATTTCCAAACCACAAGCCCTCCTGAACTGGTACACAATAAAGGTGAAAGCCGAAGATAAGGATCGTTTATTCTTTATCTGAAGAGGCAAAATATTAACTCTTACCTGTACTTTTGTAGCCTGAGCAGGCTCCCACTGGACAAGCGTAACACCACCGCACAGCATGAAGACAGAGAACCACTGCAACTTACTAAGGGTACGGTTCAGCATCAGGACTGTGCATAAAGCTGTGCAAGGGATCTTCAACTGGTACGTCACCTAAAAAAGAAGGGAATGTAGTGTAGAGGATGTGGCTTTATAAACTCCTCCAAAAAAAGAAAACAAAATACAAAATTCAGCTACAGAATTACAGATTTTTATATTCATTGATTTCCTACAGATCCATCACCAACTACAACAAAGTGAATGGCTTAGCTCAGAAAGCCAGAGCTCTGCAGCAGAGTGTATGCTCTGAACAGAACAAAGCGCAAATTCGCTTTTAACAGCGAGGCTCAAGAGAATGCTGTGTGCCAGGCAGATACCTGACATGTGTGCCTCATGAACCAGGAAAGAGAAATATAATTCCAGATCTGCTACTGACAGAAACCTGTATTACCTGGTAGACTGCAGCATCCAAGTTGCTAAGAGCCACAAATGCCATATTGTTTTGGAGAGCGTACACCACAGACGGAACACTTAATTTTAGCAATTCTTTAGGACTTCCAAATACATTTTCTTTTAAAGATGTTATTAGTCTTGTCAGACTTCCAGTTTCTCTGCAAAATAAAGTATTAGCATAATGGAGGGTGTTCCTAAACTGGTATTTTAAAACAGAAATCTAATCAATAAACCCTTGGGAAGGCTGAAAATTTGTTCTCCACAATTAGTTGTACTTTCTGCTCATAAAAGAAAAAAAAAAGGTTAACTGGCAAAAAGCAAGTAAAGTTTTCAACAAGTAAAAACCCCTGAAGGCAAGAGAGGCATTCTGGAATCAGGAAGTTAGATGCATTAATGGGTAGCAGTGTGTCAATCCAGGCAGTGGAACAGAAGGCTGTTGTTCACATCTGCCCTTTTTTACTGGGTATTAATGCTTGTGTGTGATGTCAAATGCCCATGATCCATGATTCCAGATCTCCTTTAAACTGGGCCTCACAGAACACTAAAAAAAGGATTGTACCCTTGCACACTGCTTACCTAGAAAAACCTCTCATTCCTCAGTCAGCCATGGGTAGCCAGTCTCACTTGTGCTGTGGGAGATGCTGGACAGCGCCAGCACTCAAATGAAGAGGTCTGGCGGGTTCGTGGAGGCTCCCTGTCGCCTGTCCCTGTCTTTGCATTTCACACCTCTCCTTCAAGTAATTACAGCGTGTCACAGAGCAGGCAATGGGGAAGAACGTGTTGCTGCTGGCTGCTTTTGCAATTTACTACTCAGCTTTTCACAGCTGCCCTCTGCATTACTGGTTCTCCCTTATCACTTGTACATCAATCTGACATTTGCTGCTTACTTGTTGCTGCTCCTCCAGTCTTCTTCTCAGTTTTCCCCTTTCCAATCTTCTCTTGCTTAGCACTCACAAATACCAACATCCAAAATGATTCCTGCCCCCCCCGCCAGGCCTTGCAACTTGCAAACTGTACTGCTCTTAAATATAACCCTCCTTGTAGTTCTATTGCACATTTGTATGAATAAATAGCTTTAACCACATTGTTTCAGCATATTTTCCTTTCCTGATCAATCCCTGGCTCTGTACTCCAGTTGTTAAACTTTTCCTCTCCAAAGATTCATTCTTTACCCTCTCATGATCCTTCCAAACTTCTCTCCTTCCTTGCCTTTCTCCCTACTTGCACCGAGCATATACTTCCTTTCCTTGTGGTTTTTTTTTTACCCCTGTAGGGAGATCAGTCTTTATACAGGCAGTTGCAAGGGATTATTTTTGTATTTTCCCATAACAGAAAGCACACACAAAAACCCAGATATGTCTGGCCACAGGGAACAGCCATGACAAAGAAAATCCATGGACAAGTAGCACTTGAAGTGAACTTTGCAACACAAGAAAGGGGAAGAGTTCATGCTACAGCTCACCACAGTTAATTGCACTAGATACAGAACTGCATAAAATGTTAGGAGTCACTGATATATGGGCAAATTTTGTTGGTTTGTTCCATTTCTGAATGTACTTATTACATTGTCTAGGACTGGGAGATAATATGTACAAGCAAATTGGGTAATACCCAAGTACAGCTGGACTGAAGTGCTTCTATCTCAAATGTATAACTGAAAATAAAATATATTTAGCACAGACACGGCTCTACTCTATGAAAACAGGAAGTAAGAAAACACCACACAATAACTTCTTCTGTTCATTGATACTAAGGTGGGCTCTCAAACAAGAAAATAATATTTAAACTATACCTGCTTCTGTTCCAGACTATGCTTAGTGAATTTGCTGATCACATTTTTAAAGTCACAGCAGCAACAGTAGCTTCTGTCTACTTCGACTTCTTCAAATTTCAGCAATTAAGAATAACACGTGTCTAATAATCACCACCTTCCCTTTAGTTTTTGAGGGTAAGAAGATCTAATAGTTCATCTGTGCAGTGGATGTGCTTTCTGAAGCATGCACTTACCAAGAATCTCTAACTGTAAGTTGAATTCAGTACATGGCCAAAAAATAACTTAAAGCAAACCTCCATGTACAGCTGATAATGCAAAATTAGGTGCCCAAAGAAGTACGCTCCAAGATCAAATTAGAAAATAAAAAACTATCTAGCTTGAATTCAGCTTTCTCGATGTTGATCTAGGTTTGAATTTTAAAACATAATCAATCCACTAGACAGGTTTACTCCAAGCCCCATCCAGCCTGGTCTTGAACGCTTCCAGGGATGGGGCATCCACCACATCCCTGGGCAGCCTGTTCCAGAGACTCACCACCCTCACACTAAAGAATTTATTCCTAATATCTAATCTAAACCTATTTTCTTTCACTTTAAAGCCATTTCCCCTTTCATAAATTCATTACCCCATTGACAAAGCCAACTCCTAGGTATGAAGAGGTGAGAGATACTGATAACTATCAGTTATGCAACAGAAAAATGCGTTCATTAGAAAAGCTGAAGTTAAAACTAGAGTTTGCAAAACAGCTTTGCTTTTCTTCATCCATTGCTAAGTAGTTATGTACCAGCTAAGAATGTAGCAAATGCCATTACCAGATGGTGAACAGGACTTTAAATAAGCGTGAGAAATGGAGAGTACACTTGAGTTAACACTCAGCACAGCTTAAACTATCGTAAGCTTCTCTTTTAAAAGACAATTCTTTGGCACTCATCCATTCAATGTGCCCTCCAGGAGATGCCTTAAGAGTAAACAGTGAAGGCATCATGTAATAATGTGTAAGAAAACAAATTTGGCAGCTGGAAGAGTGGGAGAGCTGTACTCTAGTATCCTGTATACAGCAGTTACCAACGCTGTCTCTTTCAAAAACAAAAGGTACCCACACAAATGTATGCTGCTGTACAGCAAAAACAGATGGTACTCTATCTTCTGACTGGCTACTGAACTATAAAGGCACCTTACCTTGGCTGAGACAAATTGGTTAGGATTTAAAACTGAAGGAAGCTGTAAAGGAGACACAGAAAGAAGCTATGCTGGAATTAATGCTTTCAGTATATTCATAAGTGATCTGAAAGGGGAGGTTACTAGAAAATTGGCAAATTTTGGACCCACCAGCATGCCAGACATGCTACCAAGGAGAGCTGAGCACGGCCTGATGAATGGTGCCTGCTGGTGCCCATCTCTCCTTCAGCTAGGGAGAGAAAAACCCCACCAGCTGACCACATCAGAATAGACATTATAACCTCCAAACAGCTCAGTGAACCTGATTCCTCCCATTTTAATTGGTAAATAAAGCTCAGGTGTCAATAAATGAGAAAGAACCATAGAAAATGATGACCCCTATATACAACAACCATCTCTCATCTAGCTAGGGGCAACTGGCAAAAAGATGCAAGTAGCTCTTGGATGGCATCAGCTCAAGGATGGCATCAGCCTCAGAGAAATGAGCAGAGTCCTTAGGAAAGGAACTGAGGCCAAGACAGAAAGCACCTTCACCCCTCTGCCTAATGCCATGGCACGTTCACAACCTGAACACAGCGTGCAGCTCCAGATCCTGTTTCAAAAGGGATGTAACAGTACTGGAAATGCTCTAAGGATGGGTACTATGATGAACCCAGAAAAATTAAACTAGGACTTCTGGTTTAGAAAATAAATCAGTGATGTAAACACAGATCTGTAGAGATATGAAAAGCAAAATGAAGGAGGAAAGATTATTCATCATATCTGTCAACACAAGACAACAGGATCTATAATTTTCAGCCACCAGCTAAGGAAACATCAGCCCATTCTTGCCTCCTTGGCTACGCTTTCATTCTACACATCCTCTGCTGAAAAAGGGAAGACAATGGGCTACAGAGACTTTTTGCTGTGCAGGGCTGTTCTAAAAACATCAATGTGCTAAGACCTCTTTCTGAGTTAAAAGTAACTTAATTTTTAATTATTTCAAGTAAAAAAGACCATTCATACATTTAACGAACACAATATTACAGACCCTTAACAAAAGGAATTGCTTACCCTGCTGCACTAGGTGTACTATAAACAGCTCGGGTCCCAGGTGCACAAGATTTGACTAATTACACACACACAGGCGAGGCTACTCAGAGGTCCCTCCTACAGGGAAGCAAGCATGGGCTGCTACAGTCTCCAGAGAGCCAGTGGGATCCTCACTGGTCACAACAGTGAGAACCACAGCAAAACCACATGTCAGCAGACTCATTTCTGCCAGCATTTTGTGCTGACAGAGTGAGAAGCCCAGGGTGCATGAAAAGAAAAATAGAAATTCCCCACTGGTCACACCTACCTTCTCTAACATATACCATTTAATGAAAGGTTAAAAAAAAAAAGGCAGTTTGTCACAGTTGCCTTATCAAATTCAAATATTGTCTCAGCTCTAAAGCAAGTAAAATGCCATTTGTATGTTAAGAGGAAACGAGCTGATGAAAATCTGAAGTACACCATGTGATTCCACGATCCTCTAGCACATAACAGCCAGCCTTCTGATGTACCACAAGCCACAAAGAGAGATAGAGACCCTAAAAGAACAAATTCTACCATAGCAGCAAGAACTGGGCTTTGGAAAAGTCCAGAATATAAAGACTCTTCCTGGGAAGGAGGTAGCACAGGGAAGCTGAGAGAAAAGGCTGCAGCCTCCCTACTTGAGATGCTCACACATGGACTAAAGTTCTAGTTCTTAGCAGCAGTCTGGGATCACAGAAACTAATATTTTTTGATCAGTCTTTCAGCATTGGTTAGCAGATTATTAGAGAGGGCAAAATGTCTGTCTGTAACACTGTTTGGGAAAATTTATTAGTAGGGACATTAGAATTTTATATAACTCAGCAGATGATGGCTCACAGCAGATGATGAAAGTCCAACTTTCATCTACACCAACATTTTAAAGACCCAAAACATCGTGGATAATCCGTGCTGACACTGAACTGATTCCAAAGCATACAAAAATAGAAAATATGTAGAAAGGACACACCTGAATATTGTGCTGTATACAAAGCAGTTGATGAGGACTCACCAGCTCTAACTCGCTCTAAAATTACCCTTCCACAGCACAATCACCCAGACACATTCTCAAACATATCTGCACTGCAGCACCCGAGAATCTGAGGTTAGAAGCAAGGAAGGATTGGTTTCCAAAACACCGATCAGCACTCCCGCACTTACTTAGCCAGGATGCCCACGCTCAGGAACAGCTTGATAACTTCAGCGACACACACGGCCGTCGTTGAGAAGTAGAGCTCTGTCTCCACCGTCCTGGTGTACCGCAGTGCCACCGTGTACGTGGCAGCCACCAGGGTCATCACCGTGAGGCAGTACAGCTTGAACAGCAAGCTGACATTTTCTGAAACGGAACAGAGGAGACGACTCAGCGCGACCCCCATTTTAATTTAAGAACTGAAACAGCGTGTTCTCCAGCTGGAGGGATGTATCAAACACCACTGTGTCAGCAAACAATAATTACAATGTTAGGAAACGCTACCCACAAAAAAGTTTTGGTTAAATTCTACAGCCTCCTCAAAGAAGCTTGTACAGGAACTCCAAGTGTTTGAAAATAAGATGCTCTCCTACCCTTGTAATCATCCTTCATTCTAGAAAAAAACAACCATATATTAATATTTATCTAATAACTATCAAAAAGTCTTTCTGTGCTTTCCTGCTCTTTATCTGACAGTAGGTACTTGCTCTGAAATGGCAGCTGATCCTCTTCATGTCATGTACTGAACTCTGACACAGAGAGCATTGGCAGACTAGCAAAACCCAAAAAAGAGGAAAAGTTCAGTATCAGCAAAGAAACCTAGCAAATCTTAATAAATAAGGCAGCATCTCCATCAGCCCTATTTTCCACCTCAGTAAAAGAAGAAGATTTTTCTCAAAATGGTGATGGGCCTTCACACAAAGGGCTTTCTTGAAATATTCCCTGTATAAAGGTCTAAGGTTAGGGCTCTTCCAGTAAATTAAACCACACAAAGACTGTGTATCATTTGTGTTATCCCCTTCTGTCCTCCCCACTGTTATAATCCTACAACAGTGGCAATACTTGTAACAGTTTTGACCTGGACCAACTACTGTCCTGCAAAATTTTGGAGTTAGCCTGTCCAAGGTCTCCCGGCACAAGGCAGCTTTTCATCCATCCACACTCCTCTAAGGCCTGAGAGTTCCATCAGGCCACTCCCATTCCCAGGTCAGGGAATGGCTAAGCCTGCATCTGAACCAGCAAAGAGAACACCACACAACTCCAAATGGGATTTCTCTGCACAAAGGCAAGACCCAACACGAGACATCAGAAAATGTGCAGCTTCTACAAAATCCTTTTTCAAACTGGTAGATTATGTTTGGCATCTCTCCAGTAGGTATTGGTCATTCAGCAGCAACTTTGGGCGCACTGCCATGTTCTAAACATCCTAAAGAAACGTATTTTAATTGGTATAAGTTTGTGTTCCTCTGCTGAGATATAGGGAACGAGATACAGGATAAGTAGTTTTGTGATAACTTTACTCATTTAATAAAAGGATGAGTTGTTGAATCCAGTGCGACCAATGCTTTGGTTCGTGTTTCTTTCAAGACAGAGATGTCTTCAATTGCATAACATTTCTGCAAGGTACATTTAATACCTCCTGCCACTGCAATCATTTAAATTAGCTACTTCCTTTCAGATAAAAATCTTACCCACGTCAGTAACCACTTTTAAAAGGTAGAGCCAATTAGTTTTTGGACTAACAATGCTTAGAAAAGACTTACAAGCTGTAACCCATTTTTAAATTAAATTTGGATTGTGGGGAGGGAATCCAAGGGCATAACAACCAGGAAACATAATTAACCCCATCTGGTTCACAAAAATGTATCTTTTAATGATGTTTCAGTGCTGACAGAAATTATATTAATGCTGTGATTTGACACATGCAGATTTCAAGTCTATGCACCACCAAACTAAAGCTAAACTTAATCCTTGTCTCTATTAACTATTCCTAAAAAAAACACAAAAACAAAAACAAACAAACAAAAAAGCCCCAGTTTGGAATGATTTTGAAACTCGGGTAAACCAGATAGTTCCAGCATTATGTAAAAAGGTATTTGCAATTATTTTCAGCCTGGCTCACATGTCTGCATCAGTACCAGTGCAGTGAGGGGAGCAGAAGGAAGCATAGTTGGGGCACCCAAAGCTTCCGCTGACAAATCTGAACTTACACCCCCCTAAAGAAAAGAAGAGCTGGAAGAAGCTTTTGTTTTTTTCCGAGTAAATTCCACCCGGATGAAATGATTTCTGGCAAAAAGGGACCAGACAGGCCAAAAGCCTCAGGATACAAGTGCGGGCCTCCCACGCATTTCCACGGCTCGTCTAAGGGCTCCGGAAGGCAGCCCCGGGCCAAGCCTGGCACGGGAGGGAGCACAGCCCGCTGCCTGCCGGGTTACCCGGGGGGGGTAGCGCCTGGCACACACTGCTGGGAGCCTCCTGCCCCTCACCCTTCCAGGCCCCGCCAAGCCACTGCCGGGAGCTGGGGAGCCCTGGGCAAGGCTCCATGGGGGAGTTGGAAGAGGAGCAGGCGGCACCTTCCCGGCAGATTTATGCCCTCCTGGCTTGCCCGAGGTTCTGGCTTCGGGATCGTGTGGGCTCTGGCCTCGCTGAACACAGAATCACTGGGAATCAGGGAATCAATTAGGTTGGAAAAGACCTCTGGTGTCATCGAGTCTGACCTACGACCGAACAGCACCATGTCAATTAGACCGTGGCACTAAGTGTCACATCCAGTCTTTCCTTAAACACCTCCAGGGACGGTGACTCCACTACCTCCCTGGGCAGCACATTCCAGCAACTAATCATCCCTTCAGTGAAGAAATTCCTCCTAATGTCCAACCTAAGCACACTCCAGTAGGCACCTGGGTGAGGCGGCGTTTCCAGGGACACCAGCGGCGCCCACAGGGTGGGTGCAGGGGATGTCCCCGTGCACTGACCGCCTGCGCCCCGGGAAAAGCCTCAAAGGTGCTGCGCCACGGTCAGGCGCTCCCAGAGGGGAACTGGCGGCGGGGGAGACGCGACTGTGGCTGACGCGTCCCAGGGACACGGCAAGCCCCGTGCCGGGAGCACCCGCCGCCCACACGCCGGGGACGCAGCGGTGCCACACCGCGCGGAGAAGCTCCCGGGCAGCAGGAGGAGAACGGGAGGGCGGGAAAGCAGGCGGGGAGAGCCCCTCCCCAGCGCGACCCCGCGTAGCCCCTTCTCCCCCTTCGCTCTCGCGGTGGTGGCGCCCGGTGCCACAGCCCCCAGCGGGGAGGACAGTTCCACTCCCTCTGGCAGGGGGGGAGGCAGGGGGAGTCCGCGCGCGGGTCGCGTTTCTTCTGGGGGAAGCGGGTGGGAATTGTCCCCGTTCTCCGGCCGTGCCGCCCACCGGGAGCCGCGGGACCCGCCGGAGCCCCGCGCCGCCGCCCTCACCTTTCGGAGGCGACATGGTGCTCGCCGAAGGCTCCAGGACCGCCGGGCCGGAGCCGCCCGCCGTGCCCCGCCGCTCCTCCCATCGCACCATAGAGTGCGGCGCGGCCGCCCAGAGCGCCCCGCCGCCCGCGCCGAACCATCGAGTCGAGCTCCGTCCCGCCTGGATATCCTGGAGAGCATCCTGCTCCGCCCGGCCGCATTTCGGAACTGTTTCATTGGCAGCAAACATCCAGGAATCTCGCACGCGTATTTCTCATTGCCAGGAGCAAGCTCGTAGCCACCGACGCGTTTCTGTCGCGACAAAAACCGAGATGGAGGTTACAGTTGTATTCCGCAGTATTTTACAGCACTGCAATACCTTCTCCAGTGGAAAAGAACGAAGTAGGATAAAATGAAATTTCAGTCATCAGTTTACTTTTAAATTAAACGTATTTCTGGAATCTCGAAATACCAGTTTGTTGGTAAGAATTGTAACATAAAAGCCTCAAAGCAAATGATGATAATATATTGAGAGATCACAGCAAGGAAAAGTGTTTAATAAAGAACCGACAGGGTATTTTTCTATGGGAATAAAAAGCTGCAGCTAGTAATTGCATTGATATTTTAATTAATAAATCTAATCATTGGTGCCTGCTCATAATTTAAAAACATGGAGGAGCAGCACATCTAGCTGATACTGATTAGTTTATTTTCTCAACAGCGAAAATCATGTAGTCAAAAACCATCTAGAAAAGTTCTTCCTTAGTGCTCCACTCACACCCCTTTGTTTTTTCAATAATGGTTTGGGGATTCGTCCCTGTTGTGTAACTTCTAAAAGTGAAGGCAGATACCTTGGAAAACAAGAGAATGCTATCCTGCACAATGCCACAGAAAAATCACTCAGCAGCTTTGAATGAATCTTCGACCTTCATTGTCACAAAAAAAAAAGATTTAGAAACCTTAGCAGGCCCTATGCAATCACCATAGTGCACCTGGACATTGTGCAGATAGCAGCTTGATGAAGTCTTTATTGTCATGAAAAGAATCTCTGTTTTAAAGTACCCCATTTCCATTTGAGATGTTTCACCCTGAAGCTCAAATAATTCGGGTTTTCACAAACAGAAATACTATCTGCAGTTGCATTGATCAGACCTGGCACATATTTCTTTGCCACAATGACATAAAGCTAAAAACTCTCCATTGTGCTTTAGTTTTTCAAACACAAGCAAAACAGAGCTTTCAAAAAGGTCCCCTGAAGCCAAGTTCCTATGGTTTGCAGTGTGCTCACCAGTACACTGTTCAGCCAAGAAATTGCTAGACACCTAAAAGGGTGCCAGAACCACCCAAGATAGATGCCCTCTTCTCAACCTCTTGGCCTTGGTCCACACTCATTGGGTTAACACCAGCCCAAATCGACAGGCCCAAGGACCCAGACTGGTTTCATTTTGTTGGGTTTTGCCTTCTTGACAATTCTGATCTAAGGCTGCAGCTGTGACATTCGAGTGACTCTCCTGGCAGAAGTTTTTTCACTTAAAGACAGTATTTCAACAAGCAATTGTTTCATTAAAACTTCAGTAAAATCCCAGAATGCTACACATTTAAATGTTAGAAGTGAAAGACCTTGGGAATATCTTGATTCTAAATTGCTGTTTAAAGTCTGTGCTTCAGGCTTATCACTTCTGTCACTTAATGCCAGTCAGCAGCCCCAACAGATAAGATAAATGAAACAGACCAGTTGTTCCTGGAATCAACAGACACAGCAAAATCTTTAGTGTCTAAATTCAGATATATTCAGGAATTTTTATATACACATTCAAGATGTGTCTTCAGGTTTCTCATTTTCACTTAGGTTTCATCCAGTGGTCTTGTTAAGTCTACTGTGACCATATGAGTAGTGGGAGATGAGCCTCCTCGGAGACCTTTCAAGAAAATCTGGGGTTTGGGTACATTGCTTGAGTTGTCATGCTTAGTCTGGGTGCCGACATCTTTTGGCAAGTACACTTGGGTGAAGTTCTCTCTTCTCATGTGGCTGAGATCAGTCTGCATGGCATGAGTTAACTTGCGGCGCAAGTTGGCCTAAAGACACAAAAAGAATCAGATTAAGGAAAACTTTGAACATTTTAGCACCGGTATATATTCAGAAGTGTTTGTCTATTTTACATCTGTGGGCTGGATTTCACAAACCTGGAATATGGCCCACCTTACCCTCCCGTCAATACATGGTTGTGACTGTGATTTGGTAAGTCCTGAACTAACAGGATGTGTGAACAGCACTTTAGGTAGCCCATACAATTTTAAATGAGTCTCTTAATTTCATACCCTTGGTCACTGTCCTTCAAATTTTGTTAAATGCTTCACCTTTGTTCTGTTAGAATAAAATGTTTTCATGGCAAGGGCTTACAGTCTTTGTCTGGTTTTTGCCAAATGTGATGAGGTTTAGGTGTTGGTGTCACAAAGGATCATATAAAAGTGAAAAAATGCCTTCTTACACCATGTTGCTCATTACCCCTTGACAAGGGGTAAAAGTTAGGGTAACTTATGATTAAAGCTGGTTATTCACAGAAATTGCTGCAGATACAACAACAAAACCACTTCTCATAAAGTGTTAATATTCCAAAGCCAGCACTTGAAACAAAAAAAATGTTCCTTATTGCACTGAGCCTTCTATGTCAGGAATGATGTAAAACGCTAAATTATGATATAATGTTCTCCTCAAAATACAAAAAATACTGTCTCATGTGCTGGAGTTCAGACCCCTCCATGCAAGTGAGAAAGTCCCTTACTGGAGTCCAGTCCAGTCAGTGAAGACTGGAGTCAGTGGAAGCTGGAGAGTGATCCAGCTGGCCAAATGTCCTAAATGTTGTTATCAGGGCAAGTTAAAATATTCTCCAGACTCCACCACTAAGGTCTCTCTCTGCTGGAATGGAAGGTGAAGCACCTAAATGTAGGCACATTTTGGCACCTTAATCTGCAACTGAATCTTATATGCAGAGTCATCAAGCAGAATCCAATAAAGAACAGTAAGGAACTTACAGAAGAGATGGCATGGGAAGAAAGACAATATATTAAGTCTTTTTTTTCTGACGGTTTTAATGACTGAATGTATGCGGTTACAAGGAACTGTGCTTGCACAGAGAAACATGAGCTAAAAATTTTAATTTTTTAAAAATTTTCTAACAGCATATAGGTTTTCTAACAATATAAATAATAGCTTAATATTTCATACCACTACAAGTTTTTTGGCTAAGTATGAACACAAAAACCCCAAAGGCATGTGAGCTTATCCTCTAATAAAACCCACAAATATGTCTGATGCTTCCCTGAAGTATCAAATTCATTGATGCACTGGTAAACTATTTCTGTTATGTTATCACTTTGATATTAAATATTTTATTACCTCCATATTACAAATTAGCATAGTGCTTTTGCATGTATCTGGGATTTTTTCTTTCAGCCCCACATCACTAATCTCACATTGGGACAGCTGAGGCTAAAACACCCTTAGCACTTTAAAGTACTTTCTCTTAATATTTCAAACGATTGAGCTACAAATTTGTTTGTGAATGGTCTTCATGAACAGATATTGGAAAATATCCACTTTGCTTATGCTGAAGAGCCACTAACCACATCTTATGTTTATTTATGTACTTTTGTCCTTTACAGAAGCAAAAGAGGCTTTTAGTTAGGCTTCTTGTAAACCTAACTGGCTTCCTTATAGACCTCAATAACAACTATTGCTTAAAATCCTTTACAAGCCATCGACACTGGCAAGACTCCTCAGTCCAAAATTTTGGTTTCCTTTTATAATGTTAGAGATTTCATGGCAAAAAGAAAAAACAGAAAGGAAATAGGCTGCCCAGCAGACCACAGGCCTCCACAGTGCATCTGTTCACAGAAGAAAAAAAACCCCTTTAGTATTATATGTTCAAATCATGTGTTGATATTGTTAACTGCAATATTCCCTGTATTCACAAGTCGTTCATTTCAACTGAATTGTGAAAATCAGGTGCTATACCTTGACAATTACATGTGCTGGCAAACCCTTGAAAGAACCTTCTGAAATATTTACTGTTAATTTAAAAGTTGTTATTTATGTATGTGGTCAACCTTCTACAGACAGACTGTGATTTCCAAGCCACCAGAAAATCCTGATAGTATGACAAACATTTGCTCTGGCTTTTTTTCACAAAGAAACTATATAGTAGTATCTTCAACCCATTAAACTGATTTAACCTTATTGATTTCAAATTGATTTGAACCTTAATATACAATGAAATTCAATTCAAAACAACAAACTCTTATTACATAAAAAAGGCAACTGAAAAATTTGAAATTAATAGATATAGTATTGGAAGCACTGCTCAAAAAAACAGGGAAAAATATGGAAAAAATGAGAGAAGAAGTCTAGAAATAAGGAGAGAAAATATCTAGACAGAAAAAATGAACCAGTTGTAATGAAGTGTATAAAAGGTTATATTTAAGTTTCAAGGAACAAAAGTTAAGAGTAATTTATTCTCAAATTTATTATCCAACAATGAAAATCTGGTAATAACAGTACAAACCAATTTTATAGCTTTTCTTCTCAGTTCCCATTCATTCCATTCATAGGATCTCACAATAGTTGGAGGCAAGATATGAGTATCAGTTTGAGTACCACTGTCATGTTTTGGGAGGGGTTTCATTGAACCTCTGTTTGCATTTCTGGCCTGGATGAAAAGAAACAACCAAAGGCAGGCAAGACATTGAGAAGAATACAGAGAAATAGTATATGGGTATGTTACTTCTTTAAAAGCAAATAGAGACCTGCAAACCACAAGTGGATAATGATTTTTACATTCAACAATATTTTTGTTCCACATGCCCCCACTAGAAGAAAAAAAGTATCTGATGGATTTAATTTCTGACAGAAAAACCTTGAGGCAGAGGCCACAGCTGAGTTGCAGGCTCCTGCCTACCTAGTGAGTGCTTAATCGTTGGATTTTGGGAAAAAAAAGGGTCCCACCACCATCAGTATTTTATGATGCAAACACCTCAGTTTGTCTTCATGAATGGACTAAAAATCACAAATCATAACTGGGAGAAGTGCACACATCTCTGCTATAGCTGGGATATAAACAATACTTCAAACCAAGGGCCAGTTCAAGACTACATTCTTTCCACTGCCAGGGATCTAAAATTCACAAGTGGATCACAGAGAATGTTGTCTATAAATCCAAATCAAGTCTTTGAATTTCACATAGTAACACCATCACCTTCATTACTGATGACTCTCCTTTCATTGTGTACTATGTTCCATAACTCCTGTCCCCAGATACCACTACACCCTCACCCAGCACACATGGATGGACTGCTAAGCTAAAGCTCCAGTTAACATGATATCTGACATACCTTCTGTTGCATTTATTTAAGCTACTTTAAAGTAAATAAATGCAACAGACATTTGCTTTATTTCCTTTAAGCTACTTTTGCAAAAATGAGGAAAAGAAACATCAGACACAAGGCCTGCCTA
>WAAG01089946.1:18152-50222 GCA_013390105.1 Tichodroma muraria
TTTTTTTCCTTTTTCCCGGTCAGCCTGACTTGCTTCCCCCTCCCCCCCAGGCCCGACGGCCACGTGGGGAGAGGGGGAGCAGAGAATGTTCGGCAGGAGCTCTTACCTGAGCCTCTGCCGGAAACCAAGAGAGAGATGATTCCCGGGTTTGCATTTAAAAAAGGTGTATCGTAAAAGGCGTACCCACGTTTTCATTGGTTTTATCAAATGTCAGTAATACACATTGGCCAATCACGGCCAAACTACTACAATTCTTTTCATGGTCTTATTCATTTGGGAGTCAGCAATGGAAAATAGAACCATGTGCTGTTTACTTTGATTGAATGTCACACAATTGTGCTGTACAGTGGAAGTGTATAATATATTTAATCCATCTTCCCTGCCTGCAAGTTTTTGAGGCAGAAACTGCTTCATTTTAATGGCACTTTATTTTAGTGCTGTTAGTTCCAATACTGATTTTTCAATAATTGCATTCTTAGAAATGTATTTCTTTTTTCTTTCTCAGGTTTGTCCTAGAAAAATTCAAAGTTCCCTTGTCCTTTTGTGAAAGCAGAGAAATAAAGCAAATTCTAATACTAAAAGCTGAGACTCAGTAATTCTTGGAGGAATTACCTTATCCAGATCTTAGGACTATTTCACTTAAGCTACAATTTCAGTCCACCTTGCAAAAACTCCTTCAAATCCCCTAGAGTAATGCTGTTAACCTGAGCTGGCACCTTATCAAATAATGTCTGTGTTAGGACAGCTCAGCTGAAAATGTGCCTGGTCTTCAGTTCTGGGTGCAGCCTCAGTGAGCATCCTGTGTAGTCCTCCAGTGTCTTTGCTGTGTTTCCCCAGTGTGCTCCAGTTTTACCAGAATTCACCAGGAAAGTTTGGAAAGAAGCTGAGCTTTCTGTGGTGCAGAGAGTGTGCTCCCCGAAGCCTTCACGTTGTGCTGAATATCTCAAGTACCATGTGAGCAAAATAGCTCAGATGGTGTTTCACACTGTATGTTGCCCTTTAGAGAAGAATTGCTTAGTCCAGGTAAATCTGGTTAAGCATGTATAGCAGAGATTTTTGCAATTTTAGCAAAGACTGTCTTGATTTGTAAATTCTTTACTGTAACAGAAATCTGAGCTTAGGTGCCAGAGTGAAGAAGTGGTGCTGCTTATATTTTTAGCTGAAATACAATGGAAAAAGTTTACAAAAACATGTTGGTTTAGAATCATATTTGGCTTCCTGCATGAAAACTGAGTGACATCATCATATGAACACAGAGCAGGGAAATTTTACTCTGATCTATCTTGCTTGTAAATGAAGATCAATTCAAAGAAGGTAAAAATTAAGATGTTGGGATATATGTATCCCAGTCAGTCTGTATTAATCTACAAGTTGAATTATTGAATAGTTGAATTTACCTACAAATTTAATAATAAAAGGTTGACGTGTGTAGCTCTTAAAATCTATTTTTTGTCATCAAAATCCATCAACTGTTTTTACCTGCATTGTTTTTAAAAGTCATAAAAGCCAGAAGATGCCAGAGATTGTACCTCTAGTAAAACTCCAACTTCAGTTTGCTATTTTAGATCCTGGGTGGTTCCAGAATTTGGTGACTATATCTGAGCTGATTATAGCACAATAATATCTGGGAAGCATATCTAGGAATAATATCTAGGTTTAAGAGCAGAATGAACCCATGATATCAGGATTCTTTGTTTTCATCAGCGTTTAATTGTATTGTTAACTGGGTGCTTACTGGCCTGTTGTGACTTTCATATGGATTTGAGGATTAATTATTTCAGTTAATATAAAAACCTAAATACTCTGATCTGAACTGTACTGTCAGCTACTCCTGTGGTTCATGTTAGTGTCGCACAGGTATCTTGGAGAGCACAGCTTGACCTGTTTGTAATTTGTATAGAACTTTTCAGCAGGCTTTCGTACTTAGGAGAACAAAAATGAGTGAAAGGGCAACCATTCCCTACTCCTTTCTTTGTTTCTTTGGTCCTGTGTGGGATGCAACATTGAGAAGTTCCTTTTCTGGAAATGCATCTTATTCATTTCCCCACTGGTCTGAAACAGGATGTTTTAGGTAGGAGAATCTATTAATGCCCACACCTGGGCAGTGGGACAGTGAAGAGGTGACATGTGTCTGCCTTGGTGCACCGGAATTTTCATGTCTCAGGAGAAAGGTGTGGCTGGAGGGCAGGGAAGGGCTCCTCACGATTGTGCTGCCCACCGTGGCAGTGATGAGGATGCAGGTACTGAAAAGAAAGAGGATAATCTGTCATGGCTGGGGAGCAAAAACAGAGTGAGAGAAGAATGCCTTCCCTTGGAGGTGTGTTGCAGGCTGCATGGATTTCCTGCTCCAACAGAGCTGCCTAGATTAAATTAGTAATTACCATTTCTAGTAATTACTATTTCTTCTGAGTGAGAGAATGATGTAATTAACATGAAAACCAACTAGTGGCTTTTGTGGGCTTTCAGCTTGCTGGTAAGAGATTTAATTTAGAAACTGAGATAATGTAAACCAACTGACATGCCTTTGCTCTGCACAGAGGGGATGAGAAGCATTTGCAGGAGGCTGCTGCCTGGGAAGGGTCCTGCCTGCTGCTGCCCTGGGCTCTGTGCCTGGGGTCTCCTTCCCACCTGTGCTCCAAGCAGGGCCTCGGCTGTGCTGTGACCTGCAGGAGCTACAGGAACACTACAGCCAAAACAGCAGATAGGCTCAGGCTCCTGTTTGGTGTTCTTTATGAAATTTAGGTGCAAGCATATCCCATCCATGTTGTTATGTTTCCTGTTGCAATGGTTCACAGCCCCTGTGGATCAGAGACCTGGTACATTTGCCCTTTATAAGCAGAAATAGAAACACAATCTCTGTCCCCGAGAGCTGTGTAAGTAGAAAAGAGATTGCATATAGCTGCAATGTTGGAAGATGCAAAGATGGAAGTTATGACAGTGACCCCTTTCAACCTACCTTCCACCCCCTTTGGAAAAAGAAAGCCTCAGGAAAAAACAAAATTACTTCATCGATATTTTTTGGGAGCCTGTTCCAAAGCTAAAGGCACACATTAAAAAATAACAGTAGTGGAAAGTGATCGACAGAAGGAGAAAAATGCTTTCAGAATTTTGGGTGAGATTTAGGACAAGCAGAGCATAGTGGGCTTGAAAATGAGGGCATGTTGCAGATATGTGATGTGATAAAATGAAGGGCAATAAAGGGAGCAGAGAGAAACATGTGGTCAGAGTTGCAAAACTGGAAATTCTGTGTGTTTATTAGAGCATCACTTGTGTTTGTCAAGAGCTGAGAAAAGAAAGCAGCAACTGAGACAAGGTGGTTTGGGAAACCTCAGGCTTAGACTGGAGGCATCAGTCAGTAGCTGACATGCCTTCAGCTTATGCTTCTCTTTTTTTCCCTTTTCCCCTTGCCAGATGCTTTTGTGGAAGAGAGTTCTTCCCTTGGAACAGTATCACTCTATATTAAGTATTCCTTAACCTGTTTATTGCTTTCTACTGCAATTCTGTAGACTGGGGCAATGAAAGTAACTCTTGTCCTCTAAAGTAATTAGCTACATAAACCAACTACCGGGCATTATTCAGTTACCCAGGTACTGTTATATAACACAGTGTCTGTTCCCACTTGCAACATTCCCTGTATGATTTGAATCAGTGAATCCCAGTTGCTTCTAAGCCGGAAAACTCATGTTCTTATGGTTCTTCTGCTTTAGTACATCTGAAGATGGGAGAAATTGTGTGACAGCAGAAGAGCTAATTCTGTGTAGGGAGACTGACCTAATTTTGCACTGCAGAGTCTGCTCCCCAGACACTGGGATAGGAGCAAAGAGCAAGGTGGGGAAAGGAGCCAGGCCTCCCTGTGGAAGCCATGGCTGTGGTGTCCTGCAGCACAGGCTGGTGCAGTTGCATGAGGGCTGCTGTCGTTTCCAAAACAGTTCTATGGTCTCTGAAGAGGGACCTGTGCCAAGGCAGAGAAGCCCTTTTGTGCCAGGTTCATCTGTTGAGTTTAGTTTCAATAAGCTTTTTTCCAAGTTGTTTTATTTATTCAGCACCCTTTATTACCGTGTCTCGCCTGCTAGATTAAACCCTTATCTAGCAGAGAGATGGAGATGTTTTGGCTGCATCCTTGTTGCACGTTTGAATTGCTCACTCCATTGCAAGATTGGGTGTATGTATAGAAAACATTTTGTCCTGAGTGTACGTGTTTGTGCACATATGTGTTGTTCTCTGTGTGTGTGTGTATAAATGTAGGTTCTCCTTTTTATAAAAATAACCTTCAGGGCAGAATGTGTTTATGAAAGAGCAATTTTTCTTTCTGGTTTCTGTTTGTAGTTTAAAGGTTTTTTTAAAAAAAGTCCAGACATTGTTCTTGTATCATCTTCTGACCAGGAAAGTCTATCATGTTGGCCCACTGCCATCCCCAGCATTGCAGAAGGCTTAATTCCTATAATTCTTCCAAACAAAAGTATGAGAAATAGGTTCATGTGTGAATGTCTCTGGGCCTGCAGGGGAGATGCAGTTTTCTTTTGGTGGCAGCACTAACTAATGTACAGTGAGTCCTTCACTGGCATATTGCAAATGGATAGAGCCTGCTCCAGATATTTCACTTCTGCATCATGCAAAGGCATTGGCAGTGGTTATGAAGCAAGGTTACTACTTTACATAAAGGAGCCTTAACAGGAAGTAAGATTTTAAACACATCTAAATGTGAAATGCAAAGATTTCCAGTGCTAACTTAGCCAGCTTTCAAGAAAACAGAATTGCACGAATAAGTGCAATTTTTGTTTTCATTCCTGTGCTAATAGAAAAAAATATACTAAATGTACCTGCCTTGTCGTTCATGCTTAAATGTAATGCAACATTTATCAAGCTCCTCTAAAAATACAAGCTGTCTCAGGGTTGCTGAGCTAAATATATAGTTGAGATCATCATTTCTCTGTTCAACATCTACTGGAAGCACACAGCAAACTCTCAGTTCCACGGGTTGTTCTGATGTGAATGGTGTCTTGAAAGTGTCACTCTTTTCACTGTAGGGTGTCATCTGAACACCTTTTTAAACCTCAGTCAGTTTAGGACAAACCTTATAGAAGAAATGGAGCCAGAAGCAGTGGAAAAGGTTAAACTTGTTTATGCTCTTCTCCCTTCCCTTCCCTGCTGGCTCCCAACTTGGCAGAAGTGACATTGCACGAGCCCAGACAGCACAGTGTGGACAGTCACTGTCTGTGTCACACGTTTAGCACGTGCGAAGAGTATAAAGGGATGTGAGTCTCAATTTCTGGAATCTGCATTTTCTTTTACTGAAAATTATGTACAGATTTCCTTCAATATTAGAATAATATTAGGTAGTGGCTCACTCTTTAGAGCATTTTTAAAATGTTTTTAGGTACTGATCTGATGTTTTTTTCTCCAAATAATTTGTACGGGCTTTTTTCTTGACCCAGAAATATGTGTTGGGCAGGCAAAGAATCCCCAAAACTTCCCTGGTGTGTTGTTTCCTCATTCTGGGAGGAGCAGTTGCTGTGAGGGATGCCGGTGCGTGGGCTTTGACACATTGTATCTCATCAAAATGATTTTGGTGCTTCAATGAAACATCATGAGATTTGACAATAACAACATGTAGCATTTCAAGGGCCCGTGTGTACCTTGTCTCTCTCAGATTGGAGGAAAGGTTGCAAAAGCCTTTAGAGTTTGGAATATTCAGTTTGTTTTGCATCCAGCTCGGACTGCCAGGTTAGCGTGTAGTTCAGTTTTTACTGGGTGGGTGATGTTTTCAATCAGATCTTGCCCTTTTTGGATGTTAGCTTTTAGTGGTGAGATACCAGCTTCAGCTGGGCCTGACCCTGACAAAGCTCCCAAGTGCTCCCTGAGCAAAAGTGACTCGTAGATTATCTCCTGTCCTTCTGGTCAGAGCTCTCTCCTCTGAGCTGGTGGTTTGTATTCAAATTAGGTTTGTTTTTGGGGTTTTTTTATCAGTACTGATAAAATATATTGCAACAGTGTCTTTATAAAGACAAAAACATATTGAGAGCTGACTGTGCTGACAGTGTAATACACAGAGATACTCTGTTCAAAATGCTGGAGAATGCAAGGGAGACAGAAGGAAGCTATTTTCCATTTGAGAGACAAGAGGAAGAAAAGAGAATGACATGCTCTGCAGGCATAACAGCTTTGTCTTCTTCCCCCTCAGCCCTTTACAATCATGTCAAAATAGACTATTTAGGTCATTTACTGATGACCTGTGAATGCCATGTCCATCACAGCCTTTCAAAATGTACAAGTGACAAAATATTACCAATAAAGTTTAATTAGCAGAGCAACTGAAGATCTGGTAGCATCAGTAAAATGCATTAGGGCTAATATGTGAGAGGTCTAGCTATGGGCTAAGGGATTAGTCAGCTGAGATTGCCAGTGCACAGCTGATCTGGCCATTTCAAATTATCAGAAACCTAATTAAATGAAAACATACAAGCAGATAATGAGTGAGCTGTTGGCTAGAAAATCCTCCGATATTAAATCAGAAGTTTCCTGTGGGGCGGTTAAAATACAGTGAATATATCTTGGGCTGGGTGTTAATCACCAGTATTATAAGTGAATCTGATATTAGCCTGGAGAAATATTTTAAAACTGTGTTTTTGTTATGAACTTTCCTAAGTTCACACAGGGTCCTTAAGCCCTGGGCAGCCTCCCCCAGTCTGCTCCCTCCAGTCACAAATGACTGAGGCTGTTCTAGCCTGCATCCATGGGTTTTAATTGCACCTAAAAGTCACAGCCTGATTACAGAATATCAGCAGGCCCTTGGGGAATAAATTTTTGGAGCAGCACTGAAACATGAGCAAGCACAGCTGTGCTGGGGCAGGCGTGAGAACACCCCCTCTGCCTCGGTTCACTTGCTGTGGCGGGGTCTGTCCTTTTGGTTGTGGTTACAGCCTGTCCCAGCCCACGGGGTGGCACTGAGGCCACTGGGGAGTGCTGTAGGAAGTGTATTTCTCCATTGGATCAGCTGAGACCGTGGCAGCTGAGAGTCAGAGGCCCCTCCTGGTGCTGGCCAGGCAGACTCTGCCATGCTGGGACTCAACAGATGCCTTTGAGAGGGAAATACCCTGCTATGAGTGCATAAAGTGCATAAAGGTGACTGTGAATATCATGTGTGTTTTGGTCAAGGCATTGCTTATTTCCTTGACATGGAAGCAGAGTTAGGTGATAAAATGCTCAACATATTCCACCAGTTCAGTATCCTTTTTCCCCACCAGCTTCATTTAATTTGATTTTCTCCCATTTCATCTGCCCATCCCTTCCCAGCCTACCCGTGCTGGTGCTGTAGTCCCAGTAACAATCAGGCTTCAGAATAGTTGCCCCCCTGTGGAAGCTGGAGGATTGCTGGCTCTTGTCTCGCCCTGTCCCGTGGGCACACTCCTCAGTGGCCAATTCCTGCCCCTGCTGCTGATCTCCTGGCCCCAAACTCCCCTGGCTTCTGGAGCAGTGTTTTTGAGAGTTACGGCTGCTTCTCTTTGTCCCATAGCTGTTAATATGGGCTGTATTTTTGATTCCTGGCCATGTGGCTTGGCTCTATTAAAACAGATGTTGTCCAGCTACAGCCTGCTTTGCTAATGGATCCGGATCACTTGGCATCAACAGCCTGTGTTCCTCTTTATTTACTGCTGTTCTAAGAATAGCTGTTTTCAAATAGAATTGTGGATGATGAGGTGGATAAAAGTGTTAAATACCCTGGGACCAAGGGCTGATCCCAGCAGGACCCCTCTGAAAACATACTGACTCAGTAGTTCCTGTTTAAAATTAGATTTTGACACCTGTCAGCCAATTTTTTATTTAATGTGTACTGTATTCACTTTATATCATTCTGGTTCCTCAATCAAAATATCAGCCGCCTTCCAGAAGTCTGTTCTGTGGACACTGTTATCCCTGTTAACCACATCTGTTCTCTCAAAGATAGAAGGTTGTTTGACAGACACTGTTTTCCACAAAACCTTGTTGATAGCTGTTACTTATTTCCTTTCTTTCTTAATCATGTCCTGTCTCCGCTATTCCATTATTTTGCTGGGTTAAATGACAGGATGACAGGATTATAATTATCTGGGTTTCCCCATTTATCCTTTCTAAATATGCTTTTCTAGAACGTTCCCATTGTTACACGCTTTTTTGAAAATAAATATGCAACAGTCCAGAAAGCCTTCAGCCTTAAACATTTTCAAGCAAGTGTCTGGATATGTTGACTTGAAAAGTAAAAAGCCAGGGATCTAAGGCCCTCCTAATTGAAAACTGCTTTGAGAAGTGTCCTGGCATTACCCTGTGGCTGTGACTTGATGCTCTGCTGCCTTCAAAGAGCCCTCATGAGCTCACAGTCATGAGGTTCTTCTAGAGGAAAGCTGTGCTTTCAGTGTTAGTGGTGTTAGTGCAGGCAGCTCTGCCTCTGCTCTCCTGTGCTGCTGTAGTTACCATTCTCTTCCTGATAACACTCTTAGGTCTCATATACAGTTTGAAAACAAAGAAGAACAAAAGACTTGTTCATATGGCTGGTTTGTGTGGCTTCCAGGTTTTGGGCTTTGCTTTGCCTGTGAGTGTTGGACTTTTGCATGTTCTGTTCAATTTTAAATTCAAATCCCATATTTGAGGAAAAAATTCTTATTTTCCACATTGAATGACATTATCTTAGGTCTTCCAAACACCGTTCCTGATTCCCCTCTCCCCAAACATGATGATTTAAAAATCTGCTAGAGTAATGGGCATAAATGAGATATATTAAAGGTAAGGGTATAGGAATATTTTGAGTATGTTGTGACAACTGGATAACATGTGCTTCCTCTCTTAGGGTGGTTGGTGGCTTTGAAACTCTGACTGCTATGGAGAATGTGGAAAGTGACCCAAAAACAGACCGTCCCAAGGTATGTGTGAAGCACTGGGGGCAGTGACCTCACATGGCACTGCTGGTCACTCTTCTGACACTTCTTGAAACCAAAATAGGGGGAGATGGCACAACTTAATCAGCAGATGGAATTACTGTTGTTCTCTTCTGTTTCTAGGAGGAAATAAGAATTGAGACAACAACCGTTTTTGTTGATCCCTATGAAGAGGCAGATGCACAGGTGAGGTTGCTTGGTTGGTTGACTTTTTTTTTGAAAGGCCAAAGCTTTTCTGGGGAGAACTTTGCAACTTAAGGCCTTTTCTTTGCACATGGGCAGCCCCCGGCACATTTGATTGCCAGCTAAGATTAAGCAGCTGCTATTCAACATTGCCTTTTTGCCAGGATCCTGATCGCTCTTTCAGTGGAGAGTTACTCTCGTAACTGAGTCTGGCACAGTTCCCAGTCCATCAGGCTTCTGATGGTTTCCTTTCAAATGCCCCCAGTAGCAGTGGGTAGCTGCAGGTGAGAAGGAGTCTTGCTATAATGGCTGCAGACAGCCTGTTTGTAGTGGCCCTTGAGGGCTGTCTCCTAAAGCCTGCCCTGTAATCTCAGTGGTGCTGATTGCTGGTTTAGAGTGCTTTAAAGCTTCAAAGAATTGTAGACATTTTCTCCTTATTCTGCACTATCTCTTGCAACAGATTGCACCCTTTGCTTTCCACAGGTCTCTGCTGAAAGAGAGAAATTCCAGCAGGAAGAAGAAGCAGCCAAAATAAAGGCTGAAGTGGTCCCACCAAAGAAAGAGGTTCAGACTCCTAAAACTTATCGTCAGGGGATTGGAAAATACATCAACATGGCTGCAGCGTGAGTTCCCTGTCCTTCTAATTTTTGCTGAGTATTTTAGGTGCCTTTCCTGCTGGATTCTGGCCCTGTCCAGTGCCATTGCTCAGATGTTTGGTTTGGGCCAGCAAAGACACCTCATGTAGTCCTAACAGTCAAGAATTTACTTCACTTCTGTTGTTTTTCAAGGTCACACATTAACTGAGCTTCTCTTTTTGCCCTTGAACATGACCAAGTTGGTCTTTAAAAGCATTTGCTGACTTCAGAACTGTAGATGCATTTCCAGAACTCAGAAGTCTTTGAGGAACTATACTGTGTCACTTCCTACACCATCTTTTATCCTCTTCCTTTTCTGCAGCTATTTCTGAAAGCCGTAGTCCCACAGATGTTTCTCTTTTAGCAACTTCTGCCTTGCACAAAGTAGCTGCCCCAGGCCTCCATCAGTTTGCTGCTCTGGTTCCATATTCAGCCACACAAACAGCTGTACCAGCGCAGCTGAAATGGCTGAAAAGGGGAGCAGGTTCCCAGGCTTGCTGTGGGAGCACAAGGCAGCTGGGTAGCTCTGGCTGTTGGACAGTACCTGGCTGGTTGGACAGGCTTGTCCTAAAGCACCCTCTCCCAGACACCTTTTGTACCCCTGTCAGGATTGGCAGCTTTCTTTCCTAGGGGCAGCAGAGAATCCTGGCTGAGCAGCAGCTTAGCACTTGTTTCGGGAAAATTAAAATAAATGCCTTCCACTTGATTTTTAGCAGACTTCTCTAAAAGCATTTGCAAAACTGCTGTTGTCTGTCTGCTACATAAAGGCCTATATTTATGTATACACAGATCTGGGCAGCCATTTAATCATCTTGTGTGTGCCTCTGTGATTTACAGGCATTTGCATAACTGTGAGAACAGAAATATGTTAGCTCAGGTAGGTCAGTTTAGCGTGTCAGTAAAATTTTTCAGTTGCAGAATATTGTGTGTCCCTTAAAATACTATGTCCAGCTTAAAACTGCTGACATGCTACACTCTTATTTACAGAGGACATCCAGCAGTTGTGGCTCTGTGGAAAAGGTAGTATAGAAAGGACCTTCAAAAACTGCAGCCTGCTCTGGCAGATTTAGGGTTCTGAGTTCTCCCTATCAGCTACTGATATCTGACAATAAAACCACAGCACGTGAGCTGGCGGCACAGCGTTCCCTGGGGTTGCAAGCTCTGCTCAAGAGAGGCTGATAATAGCAGCACTTGCAACAGGCTGGGCTCAAGGAACAGGAAAGATCGGAAGAGCTCTCCCAGCTGCTTTATACCTAGTACCCCATAAATCCTTTTGCTGCCACAAGTGCAGGTGAGAAGGTGTGGGGAAAACTCATGGCTCATGTTTTCCTGACCATGCTAAAAAGGTACAGCTGTTAAATCTTCAGCTCTGGCCTGAAGAACTGTGTGCTTTGAACACATTCCTGGGAGTGTTCAAAGCCTGATCCAAACCATCCCCATGGACTCATTCTCCCTCTTTTTGGGGATGCCAGAGAACCCCAACCCCTGCAGTCCCCACACTGGCATGGAGCTTGCACTCCTGTCTAGTTGACAAGGGTGGGCTGGCTCCAGTATAGCTGGTGCTGGGAGAGAACAGGCAGAACAGGCATCCAAGCTGCCCTGGTCCCACTGGCAGAAAAGATTCCCTGAGAGTTGTTTTCATTCTGGCTGCAGGAAGCGCAGCGTGGAGGATGATGGGCCCTCAACCAGCACAGCTGTGAAGAAAGAGAAGAAGAGCACAGGCTTCGGGGACTTCAGCTCCTGGTAGCAGTGTGAGGAGCCCAGCACTGGGGCAGCACAGTGCAAACAGGGGCCTCCCACGTGGCCCCAGAGAGCCCAAAAGACAGGCTGTCCTGGGGAGGGAAGGCACCAGCCTGCCCTTCTACTGGCAGAGAAAACTGCTGCTTTGTTGAGGCTGGTTAATGTGGCTTTGTTTTCTAGAGAGCACATTCCCCCACTGCATCTTCCTCGAAGGCTGTTTTGTTGTTGTTTTGCAAAGCAGGGAGCAGGCAGCCCAGCTCCCTGGGGATCAGCTGGAACCTATCTCTGCATGGCTGGCAGCAGACCAGGCAGAGTCCAGCCTTGCAGGGCACTACAGCAGTGAACAGCTACTGTGGTGAAAGAGCTCCTTTTACAGGTAATTGTTCCCAGACCAGCCAGTGTGCCAAGCGAGGGAATGAATTAATGTGCTGGGAAGCTCCTGTGCTGCTGGAGAGCTCTGTGGAGGGGCTCCAGCCTGTCCTGCCCTTACCTTCCAGCTGCCTCCTGCTGGTTCTCAACAAGGACCAATTTTGTCTGGACTGACTGCTGTCATCTGAAGGGCCTTGCTCACTCCAAGCGAGCCCTCTCTGCACCCGTTAAAGACTCCAACAGCCTGGGAAGCTGCATACGTGGGGAGCCTGGGCAGCTGCACCACTTACTCCTCCCAGTGGCTGCCCTTCCCTGAGCCACTGGACAGCCAGAGGTGCCAGGATGCACCAGTTCACACCTGCCCTCAGGTGCCAGAAACTACAGCCTTGAGCAACTGAGCAGGAATAGAAACAACTCTTTTGTTTGTTTGTTTTTTTAGTACCCATCCCTAAAGCCTGGTCCTTGCAGGGTCACACACCCCATAGTCTGCTCCAATGTCAGACTTCCCATCCTTAGGAAAAACCACATAATGTAGCTGACAGGCATCTCAGATATTTCCATTACATACCCACAAATTATTAGGAATCTTAATAAAGGCCTTATGGGGTAAAGATATATCAGCCTGTGAAGTTTCAATCCCAAAGAATCTGTGTATTATCATCATTTAGATGTAGCAGGCTAGATCCTGAATATCACTTTTCAGTTCATCTTAGGTGTTTTCAGATAAGAGAAATACCCTCCCTACCTCCTGTGTGGCTGAGGAGAGTTTTTTAATCCCCTTTGGAACAATACATTTGTATTGGTGGTTTCATTCTTTAAGAAAAGACACCATTTATAGGAAATTGTTGTAAAAACTTTTGGAAATATTTTGCATTAAATGCTTTTATTTTCTTTTGAGTGCTTGACTTTGACTGTTCAACTGTTATTTCCAAGATCACAGCATTGCAAAGTTGATTGTTGTACAAGGAAATGATTCATTCCTACTTTTTAAGATGCTCATAAGGAATTCTGGGATCTCTGCGGATATGATTACATCTTTGTTAAATTATAGGAAGTTCAAACTAATTTGGAAGAATAATAGGGGGAGTTTGTTTTGCAAACGTCTAAGTCTGAAATAACATGTTTGATTACTGGAACGGGGGATTTGATGGTCCTTTCCTAAAGCTGAGTTTCTTCTGTCTTATTGGAACCTCTTGTTTCTCCTGTGCTGGCCCTTTCATGATAAATCGTTATTGATCCCCTTTACCTAACTCATACTTCAGCACACTTTTGAGTAGTCAAGTTCACAGCATTGCTAGAGATGAGATAGGCAATTTTATGAATCCGTAAGGATAAAATGCTGGTTTTGTACTAGATTAAAATTGAGGTTATTATGAAAGAAAGAAGCTTTTGATTTCAAGGAAGGCAGCAGAGGTGTGGCAAGGGCTCCCATTTCAGCAAGTTCTTGCTGCAGATTGATCCAAGGGGCAGCAGGCTGTAGAGATAGCTGCCCACTTTCCTGTTCTGTTCCAACTTTTTGGCAGAGCTCACTGCAGTCCCCGAAGGACCACTGCTGTGCACAGTACAGAGGGAATGCTGCCCTTCCAAGCACAGTCTTTGCCCCTTTGCTCACCATTTCCCACCATAACTTTGGACACAAAAGAAGAACAATTTCCTGGCTTCTAGGAAGGTCTGAGCGTGACCCTTTCAGTTTTGCTCCAAGCAGGGGTGAAGCTCTCCAGCCGTGGTTCACCTCTGGACCTAGATCCAGCTCTCTGGCCTGCTGGTGCTCCCAGCTGCTGTCAGTGGCTCCCAGGCTGGGGGACACTGGCTCTGGCCCATCCCTAGGGTGCTGCAATCACCCAAGAGTTTGGCTAGTGCCCAGTGTTGAGTCAGCAGCCAGACTGGGATTCATGAGAGCACTGCGGGGCCACCACTGTCACTGTTCCACCACAGCCAGACCCTGCAGTGGAGTTTTGTCCTGCAGAGCCCCACCTCTGCTCCCTCCCACACCCCTAATTCTGTGTATTCAAGTCAATTTCTTTTTAATTTCAACTTCCCTTCCAGTCATTGGAATCCACAGGGCCAGTGTGACAAACTCTTCTCTGAAAGATGGCAGGGGCACAGAGAGCAAGGCAGTGGACTGTATCCCTCATTTTTCCAAAAATATGGAAATTCCTGGCTGTTTGCAAGGTGACTTGTGGTTTCCACTACCTGAGCCAGGAAAGAGGAGGAAGGAGGCTGTACTGAAACCCTTTTTTCCCCTTCATCACTTGGTTCTCCAGTAAAAATGGTTTGTTAAGGGAATACCCAGACAGCTCCTGCTATGGCCAGAGGGATCTGCAAGAATTGTGCAGCCTTACTACAGGAACTCACTCCTGGGAACCACTGTGCTGTTTGTAAGCACATTTTTACATTCTTTGACACTTTTCCAGTAAATGTGCTTAGAGAGAAAAAGTAGGATTTTAACCAGGGGCTGAAGAAGCTTTTGTCTGGCCTTGACTAGAATAACACCAGCCCTCTCGTACTTTGCACTGCTCCATACCTGAGTTGTTCTGCTGAAAGGCACTGGGTGACCAGTGAATTCACCATTTCCTGAGATCTGGCACTATAGCAGAGAGCAAAACACCCTTGAGAAGGCAATGGTGTGTGGTGGGGCTGGCAGCCGGGGCCGATTGTTTCCATACACAAAGAGGGGGCTCATGGGGAAGGAACTCAGCTCTTCACCTCTGCTTTTTCTGGCATGAATTCAGGCTGGCCCCTCCAAGGAGCAAAGTATTGTCTGTGTGGGAAACAGCACAGATTGAACAGTTTTTCAAGCCAAGTAGCTGCAACTCTGTTACCATATTTACCAAGAGAAAAAGCCAAAAATATTATTGTTTGGTTTAATTTTGCCTGTTCCCTGCTGGTTCAAATGGCTGCAGCCCAGGAGTTCAGACTACCAGTTGCTCTGCTTCAGCATCACATGGTTGATGGTGGTGGTTCCCATCTCATGCGGGGCCACAAACTGTGAGAAGTCAAACTGTGTTTGAAGGTCTCCAAGGAAATCCCGCTTTTCCCTCCAGCCTCTCTCAAGACACAGCTGAGCCCAGCACAGGTTGTGAGTGCCCTCAGCTGTTGGTAGTCACAGGCATGGCCATGGCTGCCCTGCAGGTGGAGGGAGCAGCTGGCAAATAAACCACGCGGTTCTAAGTATCAAATACTTCTGGGATACCCCTGCCACCCATCGCCAGCAACCTTTGGAAGGAACAGGATGTCGGAAAGCTGGCACAGGAAGCATCTTTTATAAGCAAGAGGAGGGGGATTTTCCAAAACACCCCCCAAGTTTCCACACTGTTTGCTTTGGAGGAGGCAAACAAACGCCCTCAGACGGCGCAGGAAGAGGCGGCAGCGCCGGGCCCGGCCGGGCTACAGCGCGGCGGCGCGGCCGGGGAGCTCCCGCTTCCTCTCTTTCTTTGGGAAGTGTGTTTGTTCTCACAGCCCTGTGGAAGATTTAACCAGCCTGTGCTGAGACTGTGGGGAAGGGGCCAGAGCCACGGCCCGGGAGGGACATTCCCGCAGAAGGGGTACGCAGCTGTTCGGGACGGAGCTGGTGGTGGCGGGCCGATGGCGGGAGAGCGGAGGCCACGGGACCCCCTGCGGTGAAGCCGTGTGGGGCTCGTGGCCTGACGCCATTTTGCTTCAATGCCTGAAGCCCTCGGCCCTGGGGCACCGACCATGGGGGGTTGCTGCGGAGTGGGGGCCGTGCACGGAGCCTCGACAGGGCCGGCACTGACTCAGCCTCCGGGGAGCTCAGGCACTGCAGCCCGGTGACTTCATCCTCTGGAAATAGCAACCGAGGAGGAACCGTCTCTGTCACTACCGTACCCGTACAGACACTCAGCCAATAATGGCTCCTTGGCTACAACGTGTATTCCAGAAAAGGCACCTGATTCCCTGCGAGGGCTTCAAGGAAAAATGACTCCTGCAGTTCCCCTGGTTGCAAAGCAAAGCATGGCAAAGCCATGGCAGCAGCTGGCAGTGGCTGTCTCAGGTAACAGGGGCCCTCATTCTTATCACTGGCGAGCTGAATCTTCCTGAGGTTTCTACTGGGACAGAGCAACCCCTGACCAATCCAAACTATGGCCCTGCCACAATGGCCAGGGATGTTGGAGTTCCCATGGAGGCACCCTGGGGGTGTCCGGTCTGGGTTTTTCCAGGGGAGCAGTGCAGGGACAGGACTTGTGGCACTGGGGCCGGTGTGAAGGGCTGCTGTGGGCACAAGGCAGGTGTCCCAAAGGCACCAGTCCCTGTGTCCACCTGCCTCACCAGCCATGGCAGCCCTTCGCTGGCCACTGCAGGACAGGCTGGCAGGAGCTATTCCTGCCAGCACGATGCCTCAGCTGTGGTGAGAAAAGCCCTCCCCAGCTGACACCCCCAACTGGGGCAAGCCCATGACACAGGGCCAGCACTTGCCCCCTCCATCATTGCTGTGGAACTTTCAGAGGTTAAAGCATCTCTCCAGGCAGGTTTGGAGAAGGGCTGTAGGACTTTACTGGACTGTGAGGGGCAGAGGAGGCGCAGAGGGCTCTAGGAGGGGCTGGGATTGATCAATCTGACCAGGAGGAAGCAGAGTGGAGATCAGGGCAGCTTCCTAGGCCCCTCTACCATTCCTGATGTCACAGAGAGGACAAATTTTCCCTTTTATACAGAAAAAAAAGGCTCATCAGCAATCACAGCAGGCTGGGTTTGACAGCTCATAATTTAATGGCTTTTAAAAAATAGCCACAGCCTGTTTTAAATGTTGGTCAAGGTCTCCTCTGCCCTTCCCCCTGGAAAGCCTTCCCAGCTCCCACTTTTCTGATATTAGATACTTTCCCTAATCTTTGGCCTTCATTTATTAATGGCTAATTATATCTGTTTGCTTTAGTGCCAACATTGTCCTTTAGCTTGAATAGCTTTTTTGCCTCCCTAATGTTTGCTTCCCAGCACTATTTATAGGCAGTAATTGTATCCCCCTGCAGCCACTGTTGTGTTTGGCTGCAGGGGCTCTGAGCCTTTGGCCTCCTCAAACAGCCCTCCCTCAGTGTCCGTTCACGAGTAGAGTGGGTCAGACCGGCCCCCAGCCAGTGCCTGGCTCTGGGAGAAACCAGTTTGGTGTCAGCACTGGCCACAATGCTTTTGGGACAGGAACCTGGGGGCAGAGCTGTGTGTCCCTGGGAAGTCCTGTGGGGTTATTTTTTTAGGCAGCCCCATGGGGTTAGTTTTGCAGGCAAAGGCAGGAATCACTGCAGGCTCCTGTTTGCCTTCTCTGTCCCTCCTTCCACATTTCTGTGGGGGAGAGGAGCGCCCGGCAGCGCGGCCCACCAAGGCAGCGCGAGAAGGCCTGGGATTCCTTGCTGCACTTTCATCCTGGGATGAAAGGGATGATAGAAAACATTTGTTTTTGTGATAAAAGCAATTGACCCGGGAGGAATCCGCTTCCCCAGGGTGGCCTGCAGCAAATCACGGAGATAAGGCACAACAGGCAGCAGACACCAAGTGCTTCCAAGCCTCGGAGCAGCTGCAGAGCAAATCCCTCCCTACGTGGAAGGAAACCCACACTGGGCTTCCACAGCTACTCCCAAGCCCGGACAACGTGGCCAGGGATGGTTTTAGTGGATTTTGTTGGGGACGGGAAGGTCTGCAGAGAAGGGCACTGTTTTGTTTGGGTTTTTTAATGAATGGCCAGATTTTTTTTTTGGAGACATCTTCACCAGAGATCTCAGCCGAGCTTTTAATAGATGGGTTCCTCGCCAGCAGCAATTGCAAATTGATTGCAGCAGAAATGGCAAGTGAAGACAAATATAGTGCAGGCTGCCTGTAGGGAGAGTGCATGGAGGAAACTTCAGATGCTATTTTTGGTGTTTTGTATCCTCTGCTTACAGTATTTCTAATCTTTGGTTTTCCTTAAAAAACTGTTTGGGGTTAGGACTTTTTTTTTCTTAATTTTGAGAGGTTAAAAAAAGTTTCCTTCTCTAGAGAAAGTGTTGGGTGCCATGTCCATGCCCAGCTCTGTGGAGCTGCTGGGTGCCATGGCCCAGGTTGGTCAGGGTCAGGCAGGAGGGTGAACTGGTGCTGCTGCTACTGCCTCCATCCCCTCCACTGGGACCAGAACCAGGCCTGTCTCACTCCCAGGCACTGTGTGGGGCTGACACGGAGCCAAACCCTGATTTCACCCTGATCCATGGGAACCTTGTGGGAGACAGGAAAGTACAGCACTCTGGCTCATAAAGAAAGGAAATTCTCCCATGTTGCTGAGCCATGGCTGCGCCACAGGGGCTGGGCAGCAGTAGCCCCATCAGTGGTCTGCACTGCTCGGCACCAACACACTGAGTTGCCCCTGGTCCCAGCCAGCTCCAGGAGCTGCAGCAGCCAGAGGCTCCTGAAGCACAGGGAGACCCAAGAGGGTGCTGCGGGTGAAGCGCTTGACCTGGAGGGTGTCAGCTCAGGGCTGCAAAATCATAAATCCAGGTGTGACCAAGAGTGCATGTGCTGGAGTCCAACTGCAAGGAGACTGGGAGGAGGGTGCTGGGAGTCACTCAGGTTACTTGGCAGAGCAGGAAAACATTCCAGGTTATTGCTGGGGTTGGGAAGCCACAGCTGGGTGACGCTTGAGTGGTGTTAAAGGCTGATATCCTAGCCTTCTCAAACCCAAGGGATGGTCAGGATGTGATGGCAGATTGAGGCACAGGATGAAAAGCAGAGGTGTCTCACTGACACATTGTGTCCATGGGTGTGAGAGATAAGGCTACAGTTAGAAATAAAGGACCAGAAATGCTCGTAAAAGTGACAAACAGGGATGGGAAAAACCTGGGTTTAACTACAGAACAGTGAAGTAAAAGCAGCTCACAGTAGGGCTGGCTGTGACCGCACAGCCAGTGTCTGTCTGGCAGTCTGGGGTGTTTGCAGCAACAGCTATGGGGAGACCATCAGCATCTGGCAGCATTTTGGACCATGGGATAAGGTTTATTTACTGCATAGGAGACTTCCTGGTATGAGAAGCCCCAGATGTTCTTCTGCCATTTTTTAAATATCCCTATTTGTGCAGACCCTGTTTTGCCTTGATTTGATCCAGCTGCAATCTGTCATTCACTAAAAAATCCCTCAATTTCCCATGCTTACCTCTTAACAATGCAAAAGGTCCCTCTCCACCAGCATGCTGAATGATGCTGGCATTGGAAGTAAGACAGCAAAAATGGGAAAAACAAGTTGTTTATCAGTGACTCAGTGAGCCCTTTAGCAGAGGGCACCTGTGGCTTGGTCACATCCGACCAGGCCGATGTTGCATGTCCAGCACAGCCCAAGGCTTGTACCCAGATGTTTTGCATTGCCCGCCATGAGCCAGGGTGAGCTGTGGCTGCTGATCACACCTGGGAAGAAAAGGAAATTGGAAAAAAAAAATGTAAAAAGCTTTTAAAATATTTTTAAGGCTGTCACTATCATCCAACTCTGATAACTCTGTTCCAGCCACCCAGCCTGCAGTGCAGGATCAGGATCCCACGGTGCTGCCTATCCTGCCTCACTGGGCACCTCTGGGAGAAGAGGCTGAGTGCCAAAGTAGGCACATACCCTCTGCCTGGGGTTTCCCAGCTGGGAAGGTTTTCAGCTGGCCTTGCTGGAGCTGGAATGTGCAGATGTACCAGGGAGAAGTGCAGCAGTGCTTGGGAGCAGTCCAAGGTAAATGCATTTGGTGCCACACGCCTCTGCCCGGCTCCACCACTGGCACAGGCACTGGAACTGCACCACAGCAGGGTGAGGCTGCTGACCAGACAAACTCCCTTTTTGGGGCTGCAAAGGTCTCAGGGGCAGCACACGCCAGCTCAGCGCCCCCCACCCCCACCCCCCCGGACGCTGTTTCAAAAGAAAGGCAGCTTGTGGAAGAGGTTTTTGTGGCTGGGGATCAAAGTCCCTGGCAGCCGCCCAGATTCCCAGTATTTAGCTGTTGCACAGCCCGGGGCTGCAGCTGGGATTGTGTGCCAGGCCGCGGCAGGAGGCGGCAGGGAAGGGGAGCCCAGGGCTTGCGGGAGGAGGAAGGCTGGGATGCTGGGGTCAGCCCTCTTGTCTCTCCCCAGGAAACATGGAAATGGGGGTCAAGCTCCATGGCCACCCCTGAGAAGGTCAGTGGGAGGCAGGGATGGTTGGGAAAGGGGCTAACCGTGAACAGGATTCCCAGTCTCCAACAGTCACAGGGAAGCGGCTTTTCTTTGTTCAGCAACGGAGGCATCGTGTCCAGGTCCCGCAGCATCCCAGCTAGCTCAAGCATGGCTGGACCTTCCCTGTCCTGATTTGAGCAATGCCAGCCTCACCCCAGGCTGTAATCCTGCTTTCTCCATCCTGCTCCATGTCTGTGAGTCCTGGGCTGTCTCCTGGTCCCCAGTGCTCCCAGGGTCTCAGCTGAATAAGTGCATTTTTCACCGTGTTTGTTGCTACAGACCTTGTGGAGCTCTGGGAGAAGGCAGTCAGGGACATAAGGAAGACGTCAACTGACTTTTACAGCTTTGATTAGCTAAGAGCATATATTTGCATAGTGAATAACCTGGAGGGTCACATTTTAAGACACTGATGTATTTTCCCCTCCCAGGCAAATAGCGTGCTTATCCCCGCCGGGTCTGTGGGGTGGGACGCAGAGCTCGGTTCCCTTGCCAGCCCCACTCCCAGTGCAGACAAGTAAACCAGTAACACCACCCACCCCACCTTGCCAGGGCTAAGTAAATGTTCCTGGTTTCTCCTCTGCCCATCACGGTGAGCCTTTTCCCAGGTCCGGTCTTGCAGGGGCGTAGTCGGTGCTCCCTCCCTTGTCTGTCTCTGTTGGTTTTCCATTTCATCTGGCCGTATTTCCATAACCAGTTGTTTGGGGTGGGGGGGTGTCAGCTGTAACCTCGCAGTGACTGTAAGTGGCAGCAAAGGGCTGGGTGTCACCCGCCATTCCCATCGCAAGCCGGGGCTGAGGAGCACGGCTCGCCCGCACTATCGCTAATCCCGCCCACGTCGCTGCCGGACACTGTCAGCAGACACAGGACTGGCAAGAAACCAGGCTGGCACTTGCCACAGAGAAGGGTAGAAAACGGTCAGGTTTGGGGCTAGGAGTTGTTTCTGCTGTATTATTATTGGCAACCTCTGTTTTAAGGATAAACAACGAAATTAAGAATAGATGTAAAGAGCAACGTGGTTTTTTGTTCGTTCAGCTGAGCTGTCGAGAATAAATCATTGTGTATTTTTGCAAACACTTGGCGAGGCTGGGGAAATCTGCTGGGAGCCGGACTGCTCAGGTCAGGTCTGTCCTGCCAAGAGATGATTACAGCCTGTCCTGGGGATGGAGGAGCAGGGAACGGGGCCAAGAGGTGTCTCAAGTCCAGGAGTAAGATTACAGGCTGCGGGGTCAGCAAAACTCTCCCGTGCTCTGGGCGGCACCTGAACCCTTTCCAGAAAGGAAACCACCTGGAGCACCCCTGGGCCTGGCAAAAGGCCTTTGGTGGGGGGCAGGGGGCCTCCAGCAGCCCTGCCAGGAAATGGCAGATGCTCAGGGGAGAATTAATCAGTCAATACATGGTGTTTCTGCCCAGCATTGAGATGAAGGGTCTTGGCTTCTGCCATCACACGTGTCTTGGGGGCAGGGTGCTCCCCAGACTCACACTAGACTGCGTCCCACAACTCTGGGGTTGGAGTGCTTAGAAGGGGACCCCCTGCTCCCAACCCCTGGAGTTGCACAGAGGCAAGATGAACATCTTGGCAGATTGTGACCCTCCCCGTCAAAGCACAGATGAAATTTGTAATATTCCTGTCTTAAAAAAGTAAGTTGCTAGAGTAGGTTAAATATCCAGCTCAGCACAGTGCCTGGAGTCTATTGGAGCAGTTAATCTATAACAAAACAAGTTATACGTTGCTAGAGCTTGGCCTGCTAGATTTTTTAGCACCCATGTGTTTTTTCCAAGGGAGTGGGCTCGCACATGCCCTGCTCACAGAGCTGCTCCGACAGGGAATCGGTGCCAGACTGAGCTTCATTCAGCCCAGGGCCCAGCTCCGCCGCCTCCGCACCCCCGCCACACTTCCACCTTCCCTTAAAATCAATCCCACAGAGCAGCAAGGCCACAGGGAGCAACAGCAGAGTCAAACCAGAGCCACTCAGAGCTCGTACCAAGGGGGCACAGTTGGAGGTGGTGGCAGAGTGCTGAGGGATGGGGAGCAGGGGGACGGTCCTCAGGTCTCCGTCTGTGCCCGTCCGGTAAGTCCAGCATCCAGTGCTGACGGCAGGGAGACTTCCCTGGGGGAACGGCAACAACCTTCACTTCTCTATCCAGTGTCTGAAGGGATCAGGGATTTGTGTAGCTCAGCTTCGTGTAAACGTGGGAAAAAGAGAGGGAAATGGGAAAAAATGGGGAGGAGGGGCAACTACCAGCTCTACTGATATTGCTGCTGGTGCCCAGGGCAGATCTCACTGACCCATGATGTGAGGGCTGGAGATCTCTCACAGCCTGGCTGCTGCTCTCGCCTTTTGGACAGAATTCAAGTGTGGGACCTGCTGCCTGCTCAGAGGAGATGAGCTTGGTTTTCAGAGCTGACATGCAGAAACCAGAGAAGTTTCCATGAAGCCTTTCACTGCCAGTGTTGGGTGAAGCCGTGGCGCTTGTTACAACTCCTGGGATTTTGGGGTGGCAAAACCATGGTGTGTTAATGCTCACAAACAGGCGCCAGAACAACAGCTTGTGTGGGCAGAGGGATAGGATGTTCCATCTTGAACCAGCTCGGCTCCCTCCTAGGCACCAGCACCAATCCTGCGCTCAGGAAGGAATGATGTCCCAGCCATCATAGTCAGGCCAGGGTATTGCTGGACATGAGCAGGTCACAAAGCCAGTAACAGCTCCTGGCTGTCAGGCTTTGTCTGATTGTGGCACAGGAGAAAGGAAGAGCTAAGGAGAAGAGCAGAAAGGAGGAAAGAAAAGGAAAAAAGAGAAAAAGAAACAGACAAGAGGAGGGGGAAAAAGGACAAAGAGAAAAGCCAAAAGATGCATAGGAAAGAAATGGCAAGGGGCACACTGCAGCATGATCAGGAAAAGACTGGAAAAAGTCTTGGGGGGCTCCTACCCTCTGGGAAGGATAGCTGGGCATGCTGCCCATGTCCCATTGCTGCAGCTGCATCTCGAATTATGTTCATTGCACTGAGACATTTTTTCCTCTCAATGCCAGGAGTCTGAGCATCGAACAGGCCCAGTGCAGTGCTCAGCAGTGCATGTGACTGGGTTGGGGCTGGTTTCCAGCAGGGGCTCCCAACTCCTTTGCCTGTTGCTCTGGGCCATGCCTGGCAGCCAGGGAGCTGTGCCCAGGCACTGCTGGTCACAGGCAAGGCAACCCCTAGGGTCCAGCAGTGGGACACAGCTACACCACCCCACCTGTGTGTGCAGGCTGTGTCCCACCTCACCCTTCTTTTGCATCCATAGTGCAAATGTGAAAAGCAAAGATTAAAAGCACTCCCCCCCACCCTCTGGCATAGCTGCAAATGCTTCGTCATGCAAACCTCTGCGTAATGGTCACTGCTGTGCTGATTTAACCAGCCCTGTGGGCTGGGTGTCTGCTTGCCAGGCCAGCTGCTGGATTTCTAGGAAACGAAGGGATGAGGCAGATATCTTCAATGCAGGTTTGCGATCAGACGCAGAGCAGCGGACCAGGACCGTGAGTGCTTGTTCACCTCCTTGTGCCGTGCTGGGCAGGAGCAAAAGCCCTTGAGCAGGAGAAGCTGCTGCTGCTAAGACAAGACGTGAGTGAGACATCCACACCCAGAGTCCCAAGCGGCAAAATGAGTCACTGCCCTGTGCTGACAGCATCCAGCGCTGGGACACGCTGGCTCCACACCCCCATGGGTCTGCTCAGGACACGATGGGCAGCTGAGCAAGACGGGGCTCTTCTCTTGGCTACACTGCTGGATTTCAGCCAGCAGGACCCATGGTGTGGGGTGAATCATGATGCCAGCCCCTCGTCTGCCCTGCTCACTTGCATTAACCTTTGGATTACAAGCCCTGGGGCACAGAAAGCACTGCCCACCAGCCTGAACTCCCCACTGCTTGCCTGCCCCTTGGCATCCTCTCCCAGCTTGGCAGGCACTCTGAGCTGCACAGCACGGCCCTACAGACCAGGAATCACCAAGGCAAGTTGTCAGGTGGGGCTCAGCCGCAGCATCCCCTCCATGAGCAGTCAGGACATTGCTGAGCATTGGGACAGCCCCCACCGACCCCACAGCATCCTCCAGCCGAGCCTCGGTGTCTAAATATCACCGTGGGCCACAGGGAGCCTGTAGAGCTCCGGTGGCTGGAGGAGATTTAGCAGCCCATTGCCTCGGTAACACCCCTGCCCGTGCTCAGCCGTGCCCACGGATGCTGCAGCACTTTGTGAGCAATGGGTTTGCATTTCTACAGTGCCTTTTGCCAGAGGGATCTCCGTTAATGCTGCAAATGTCACATACTTGTGTTGAGGCTACACACATCAGTCACATCGCCCCACCTCCGCAACACATCAGGTCCTCCAAGATAGAATCACCCGGAGAATGGTGAAGAAGAGGCAAATGCAATTACCCCAGTTGAGGTTTAGTCAATATGTGGGCAAAACCTCTGCTCTTGTGAAGCTGCCCAGAAAGTTTTGATTGCCACACATCTTCAGGACATTCCTTTCTGATCTAAAACCAATCAGACAGGATCAGGTATTGCATTTGTCTCCAGAAAACCAGAGATTACTCTAAGTCTTCAGGAATTACCAAACTTGAGTTGACATTGGGATATATTTCTATGCAGAGGAAATGCATTTCTATGCTTTGGTAAGTCCAACACTCACAGGTAAGATGCAGCCAGGTCTTGGCATTAACCGCTATCACAGATCCGTCTCACAAAATACACAGACAGCTATTCCTGCCCAGGCGAACGTGACAGTCCCCTGACCCAGTAAATGCTGTGACCAAGAGGGGTTTCTAATAAAGGCCTGGGGATCACAGCCTGTACAGTACGGACAGCTTTGCTGGATTAGAAACCTGATTAATGGCCTCAGGGGAGATTAGAAATTGCTATTTTGAGAGGGGGTTTTCATAGCAGGCTCTGTGTAATCGCCAGCACCAGCGGGACAGCCTTATCCTGGCTTGTTTTCTGGGGGAGCTGACACTTCTGGGAGCCCTGGGAGGCCAGGCCAGGGAGAAACATTTATCTCTGCTAATAGGGGGAGGCATATTTACATGTTTTAACTCTGAAACACTGAGCAAACAAGGCAAGATAATCATTAACTTCGGGAGCTGTTAACCTTCAGTGTGAGTTTTGGCCAGTAAAGGAGAGATCTGCCAGAGTAAGGTCTCTATTTTAGTAAACATTGAAAGAATGACGTGAGAAAGCTTTTGTTTTTGTATATTATGAGTGGGTAATTAAAGGACGTTAATTTGTGTCTCCAGCCTTGATGCTGTGAGAAACTTTTCGTTGCAGAAGAGAGGGATAAAGGGGAAAAAAGCACTGTTTAAAAAAAAAAATCCATTGGCTTCATCAGCTTGGGAACAGGAGGAGCAGGGGCAGGAAAGCACAGTCTTAAAGTATAGCACAGTATAAAGACAATATTATATTGCTGGGAGGCTATGGGTCTGCAGCTCATACATGCTCATTTGCTGTTGATTATCATGCCAAAGAAATTGTATTTAGACCTAAAACTTGCTGCAGGAGCTTAATCAGTAAAGCAGCAATAGTTTAGGAGCAAAGAGCAGTACCTTGTCCTCTGCCCTTGAGGTTCAGGGATGGGCCATGCTGGCTCCCAGCACAGGGCTGCACACCCAGCCAGGCAGGGTGGGAGCACAGTGGCTCCCTCGGGTTGGTTCGATGCTAGATCAAACACCGTGAAATATCCATTTCATGCCTGGCCACAAATTGTTATTGCTGCCCCTTGGGTAACACACTCTGTGGGGGAAAGGAGAGGAACAACGAAAAAGCAAACTTCTGCAACTTACTTTGGCCTGTTACGGGTATCATATAAAAGTGGTGAATTGAGGAGGGAAGAAGATAAAAGAAGAAAGGAAGGGAAGATAATTTAAGTGGACAAGAAGAAGCAGATTTTCAGTCTTATCAGTTATAGTTGGCAAGAAAGTGGAGCATGCCGGCCAGTCAATAGTGCTTGTTTGACCACCAGTGGGAAACGGAAGATGAATTCATCTATAAGGAGATTATGGCCAGAAACAGCCTCTTGCCCCAAGGAGCAGCTGCCGGGAGCTGTGGGTTGCCAGCCCAGCCTGACCTCGGGCGGTGCACAGGAGGCTCTGCTCGCTGCCCAGCACGGGCTGTTTGGGCAGGGGCACATCCTTCTCTGCAGGCACACAAAACACAGTGTCATTTGCCATTTAACGCAAGGCATGGGGAGGGATGGTTTCGGGGGAGGCCTCAAGTGTCACAAAATGTCACGTTTTCCCACGGATTTGCACTTGTGCTTGGTCTGCAGGGCAGGCTGTCAGAGCTGTGCTGATCCAGCTCTTTCCTGGGCAGAGCCACCCTCGCAGCACTCAGCGGTCGGTCCTCACCCTCCTGTCCCAGTGCCCCACATACCTTTCACACACGGGCTTTATGGCACTCAGCACGTGCCCCTCTAAGTGGTTTCACAGTGTTCAGCAGTTCCAGTTTAACAGCATAAAGGTTTACTGTGATAACATCAGCAGGTTTCCCCTGCACATGGCAGAGAATCTATTAATATTCATTTAGGAAATATATTTGTTTAGGAAAGCCCCCCCAGTCCTCAAAAGCACGTGCTTTACAGCTTCAACCCAGCCCCCAGATGGAGCAATTTCCCCAGGGCCCAATTGCAAAACAAGCTGCTCCGGCCCTTGGCAGCCCTGCTCCCTGTCACAAGATTCTAGACTTCTAGTGGGCTTTTAAAGAAAGTTTTGGAAAAAAGTTCGTTTGCACAGGCAATGTACAGAGCTCCTGCAGTTGAGGTTTGGTTGTTTTTTTTTTTCCTTTTAGTGCCACATTTCTGTGGGAGTGGTTTTACATGATCCCATACTGAAACATTTTGGATAATCTTTTCTGCAGAATAATGTTGTGTTTTGCTCATTTTGTAAAACTAATTTAACTTCTGTCAGGTGTAAAAGAAAGCAGATGATCATAACTAATCATGTCAAAAAGATGTTCCGAAAATTAAATAACATTCACAACCCTTCCTGCAGGGACAGGGTGAGCCATGATATTCCATGCCAGAATGGGCTTTGCATACATGTACATGTTTTAATGTCAGGATGCAAACTCCATTTTGAATAAAGGATTAGTTTGGCCCTGCCATTGTTTTGAATTCACTAAAGTCTATTTGGGCAAGAAAGAAAGTTAAGCTATGCTTACTATTAAAATACAGAAATCAGACCATGAAAAATCTACTCATTAATTCATTAAACACTGAAAAACCTGTATTGTCTGCTTTCTAGAGTGATCTCTACTAAGTAAAATCCTCAGGCAATCAGGTTAGCATAGATTAAACTGCTACCAAGATCACAGAGCACCTCAGCTCAAATCTTACTCAGCAATACTATAGAAATGAATGAGACAAACCCTGAGAACAGCTCAGCCTCTGCTAGAGGAGAAATAGTTAATACTCACCAGTGCCATGGCTCAGCAGAGCTGCTTCACAGCCAGGAACTACTTTGTCCAGCCTCAGTTAATCCACAGCTGCTGTGCCTGCTGGAGGTGAGTGCCAGCAGCAGCACAGGTGCTCGCTCCCTGCTCAGACCCATCTGGGACAGAGCCAAGGGCAGGGAGCAGAGGAAGAGACAAAAGTGGAAAGAACCTCACATGGGCAGTGACCCAGCTGGAGCCCTGTGCAGAGGATAAGCTCAGCTCTAGTTGTGGCTGTTTTCCAGTTCAGGCTACCTGGACTCTGGCAGTACAGACCTACTGCTGTCTGTGGGGGAGAACCCTAAACTACACTGCTGCCCAGTTACTGAAATTTAACAGGGGCAAAAAAACATCTAATGGAGGGTTCTCAAGCTTTAGATGAGGCACCTGCCCATCCTTGTCTATCTGGAAGCTAGATATCCTGGTGTTTTCCAGCTGGTAAGACAGAACACTGGAGTTCACATTGCTAAAATTATTCTGGTAACCCAGATGCTGACAGCTGGTGTTTAATTTAAAGTCCCTGATACACCAAAATATAATGGGATGTTACTATGAATGTCTCAAATCCAAAAGATACTCATTCTTTGGATCTTTATTACTTCAATTATATCCTGTCAAAAGGTAGGGTTTTATACAATGAAGACCATACATGTCACATAAAATGCCATTTTATCCCTAGGGTTTGGGGGTTTTTCAGATCTGGAAAGATCCTTATTTTCATGGCCCTAAGACAGCACTTGAATAAGAAAAAGAGGAGCTGGCTATCTTCCATTTTCTCAAGATAGAAATAATATGTCTTGCATGAAGAGCATCCCTATCCCTTTGTGAGATGAAATGATGGATTATTGAAGATGCCGCGTAAGTGTGCACTGAATGACTTCATTCTGAGCCTCAGGCAGTCCAGAGAGATCATATCACTGACAAGACCAATAATCTGATCAGAGGAGCTACAGGAGTTCCTCCCAGCCAAAGCAGAATGAACAGAGGGAGTGCTGTGCTCAGAGCGCTCCTCAGGTCTACAGCTGATGGAACTGACACAACAAAAGGCACACAAAGACCCGCACTTCAGTTCCTCTCAGGATTTGTTTTGGGGGTTGTGGAGACTGACTCTCCCTGTGCAGAGGTCCCACAATTGGCTCAAAATAGGCAAAAGCCCTCACAGTAGCAACACAGATTTCTGTATTTTGGAAAGATTTGTGAAAGGAAAAAAACCCAAATGTTTTGTGGAAGTCCTAAAACCACATAAAAATCAGATTCAACCCATTTACGAGTTTTTAAGAGCAACTAAGAGCACTGTCTTCTCTCTCACCCTACCAGAGGATAAAGCCTGAGAACTCAATTAGCAAGGAAAGATAGCACAAAACCAACAGGTAACCCAACAAAACAATTGAAAGCTTTTATTGTGATACCTTGAATAGATACAATATAGTGAAACAACAAATGATGTACAGTATTGCAAGGACAAAACAGCAACACAGCCATGTCACCTGTAAAAGAAAGCGTTTTAAAGAGTTTAAGAAACAATGAGGCACAACTCAACTGCCATTTATGACTCATGCTTTAGACCTTAAACCACTTGTAACAGTCCTTTTAAAAGAAACCTCTGAAGCATCTGTTCCTCTTCCAGTAAGTGTTTATACTGCTGGTTGGCTTAACACGCGTCTCAGTGAAGTCCAATAAAGTGTCCAAGAAGTTTAACAATAATTTGACAGCTTCTTCCTCTCATGGCCAATATCCAAGGCTGGAGATGACTGAAGTTTGGTCTGTGAGTCTGGAGGTCACTGATGCTGCAATCCGACTGCTGAGATGAGTGGGCAGGAGGAGCCCTACGAGTGGCCCATGGAGGGAAGTGCATGGCCACCAACCCTGGCACCTGGCCTCTGGGAACTCTTGCACTGATCCACCAGCGGGAAATACGGATGACCTTTGGTTATGGGTGCAGTGGGAACTCTGTTAGAACCTCTTTTCAAAGAAATGTCATAACCCATATTCCCCCTCGTCTCCCAAGGACTGCAAGCACACAGGCACACCACCCACACTGGTCATTATGCTGGACCTTGCTACTGGGACATTAAGATGGAGCTGGAACAATCTTCCTTCACACAGGTTGCCATTGTACAGCTTAGAACCAACAAGGGAAATTCAGATCCTGGCCTTTTTAACTGGCAGATGAAATTAAGATTACCAGGCCACTAAAAGCATACAGCAGGAGTGGTTAGGCTGAGTGGTCAGCAATCCCTCACCAAATTCTGCAGCTGATTTCACAGCAAGTTTGCAACATGACAGGATTTTTATACATGGCAGCACTGCCTTTTAGTAATCAAAAAGGTACTTAAAGTAACCAGCCGAAGAACTCTAGGGTTTGGAGGCAGACTCAGTCCTGGGAAGCCATTGTTACAGCTGTTATTTTGGACCTAGACAGAGAATGCGTGGTCAGATTACTAAAGTCACACCAAATTATGATTAATTACTTTAGGACAGGCGTGGCTTTAGAGGTTCAGTGGAAAAAAACTTCCAATACATGTACATTTTTGCTAGCAGATTCCTATGCATCCCAATGAACGTTTCTTCTAAGCCAGCTCATAGTCAGTTCATTTGGTCCAAGAAAGAGCCAGCAAGAAGCAAAGGTTCACAAAAGCTTTTTGTTACAATTTATAAAAAACAAAATACAAAATAAATGTTAAGACCAAAAATAACCAGTACAAGTAACAAAAGTGCTCAAGTTGGAGGGGAAGTAAACTTGCCCAGAGCAAACACATACAAACTTTAAATATAATCTTTAATATATTACAAAAATTGGTTAGAGGGAAAATGCTTTAGTAAAATTTTTTTTCAAGTAAGTTTATTTTTCTTTCAAATGACTGCTGGAGGGTTCAGTGACCAGACTGACCTCTTCACATCAGCCAGCAGTCATTGCTGTCTGGATTCAACTTTCACCAAAACCAATAACAAGAATTCTCTATATCTTTATGAGGGAAGAAAATAGTCATTGATGCTGCCAAACAACATGGGAAAAAAATTCACATATTCCCTCAAAAGAATGAGCCTCAAGAACTGTTATATGGCAGCATAAAATAGTGATTCTGTACTAGTTCTACTCTTTACTCCTTCTAAGCATCCACTCTTAATAAAAGACCAAAAAGAATATTGCTTTGTTTGGTTCTCTTAAAAGCCATAAACATCACTTACAGGTCATTAACTCTTTATGCCAGTAGTCTGAAGCTCTATGTGCTAAGCACTTGAAGTCCCAACCTTTGGCATGAAAGTTAATTAAGGTTTTGGTGAAAATGTCCAGTCTGAAATATAAATAATGCACTGAAGAAAGAGGTTGAATTACTAAGAATAAGACTGTGTTATAGACAGCATTAGCTTACTAACAAGAGCTAGCCAAACCCCCGATTTTGGAGAGAAAAATCTTTTATACTTTACATATTTTCTTTAATTTCAACTCTCTCTGGTAAAGCAGCCATTACTTTTGCCTTCAGTCCAGTGTACTGCCTCAGCAAGTGTGTAGCCATGAAATAAGAAAAGCTCAAAGACACACAAACCTCACACAAGCTGTTCACAAGTATCAACATTGCAACAGAACTCAGAAGCCAACACAGACTTTTTGGCCGATAGAAGTTTTAGTGCCTTCCTTGTTGGCAACATACATTGCAATGGTGGAAAACAAAATCCCAAAAATTCCAGGTCAAAGAGAGCACAAGACAGGCAACACCTAAGCCCATCTTGCATCAATGACATTGGTAAAAATGAGACCTGATGTGAACACAAAGTAGCAACGTGTAAGCCACAAAATCCAGGTTGAACACAACTGTACCACCTCAGGCCTCTGGACTGAAACCCAACAGCTTGAACTACTTCTCTAACTCTTACATTTTTAATTTATGGGTATCAATCATGACGACATCTGGCAGGCAGTTTAGCCAGCCTGCATCACAGAAAATGTCTACACTTGGGAGAATGCTCTTCTCACTCCTCCCCACAAAAACACCGGAAAGCTGGTTTTAAAGATTCGTATTGCCCCTACCCATTGGCATAATTTTTCATGTTTGACAATTTCTAAAGTGCAGCAGAGTTCAGAAAGCCTATGAAAGAGTCCCCAAAACAGAACAGCAGCAGCAGCACCTGTGATTAATTTCACGGGTGCCATATTAGAATTGTTACTGAGAGAAAGGGATTTCGTATTGCAAGGCTTCTGTATTGTTCAGTTATAGGACTTAAGTAGTGTTAAAGGTTTTTTTTTCAAACAGTTTGTCCTCAATCATTAAAAGGATTAACATACAAAAAGTCTGTAGAGACTATTTAATTTGAAAATTAAGCTAGCAAATTTATGTAGAGCGTTTCTTTCACAGTTGCTCAGTTTGCATACACAGATACCAACAGCTCATACTGTGCATATACTTTCCAGAAGTTTCTCTCATTAACTGATTCCATTAAAGAAACAGTATGAGAACAAAAGAGAAGGTGAGTTTCATATAAATTTTTATTATAAAAAGATACTTGGGGATGATTTAGCCAGCAAACCAGGAAACCCTTTCCCCACCCCCAAATTTTAAAAACTCTCTTGCTATTTTATTTTATGAAAAAACAAGTCAAACTTCCCTTTCTTCTTATTACTCCTCC
>WAAG01089949.1:1522-13260 GCA_013390105.1 Tichodroma muraria
CCATGCTGAATTGATATAATGGGGCCAAATTTGACTGTGAATGTTCTCTACTATCACGAGAGCCAAGCTTTTAGTGTGGTTGCTGGATTTGAATGTGTTTTGAGGGTGATATAGTCACAGCCATGGATTAATCTTATTTCTGGCTGAATGTTAATTTTTGTAGTAGTCCTGTAATGAAACCCTTTCATGACATTTTTAGCACAATGATTTTGTCCAAGCAGAAGCCAATACTGGATCATCAACAAATGTTTGCTTAATCTAGCAAGTCTGTTTGCAGGATTTAATAGAAGCATCTCTGAAAACCGGATGGCCTAAACTCTTGATTTCCAGTGGGAGCCACTGGTTCAGTCAGGCTGATCTTGAGTAAACCACCAAACATTCAGTGCTTCAGCTCACTGGGTGTGAAGTACTTGCTGTGAAGTTTTGCATTGGATGTTGACACCGAGAGTTTGCTGACACAAGCCATGACTCCTTCTGTCCATATTTGTGTTCCCCCATGAAGGTGCTGGGGACAAAAAGCCCAAATAAACAAAAAACATTCAGGTCAAAGAAATAAGATGGAAAACAGTGAAATTATGAGCTCTGTAAAGAGAGGGGATGCTGGANGATTTTACCTCCAGGTAAGCTGTTTGAGCGTGCAGTCAGAAATGTGTTTGTGCCGAATGCTAAATGGCTCTGTGATCATTATTTAATGAAAACCCTACATGACAGATTATCAGGCAAGATACTTTGTTCTTTGCTGTAGAACACATGAAACAGCCCTTAAAATCTGTCAGCCTGCTGGTGCTGTTTGTGTGTTTTTGGAGACGGCTGTGTTGGTAACAGTTGGCTCCTGCTAGTCTAGGTTTAGCAGTTAATGGCTATCGAATTCCTTCAGCATCAGTAATAGCAGCAGCAGACTGGGGCTGACACAGGAGACAGTGATTTGAAAAGAGGGAAAGTCGAAGTTAGTGATGCAGAAGCACGGTAGGTGCCCGCACATGGGGCAACAGGCTTTCCAGAGCTTTTGCTGACAAGGTATGCAATTAGTTAGAGTGAAATCCACTGGGTTATGCCTTGTTTGTTATCCCTAAGGACCACTGTTTGTTCAGCTGTTTTTCCACTTGTCTTCTCTTTTCACTAAGAAGGACTGTCTGTAAATCAGGCTGAAATGTTGAGCTGGCGGGATTCCTGCACTCAGAGACTGAATTCAATTGGAAAATAGGTGAAATTCTCCAGCTATTGAAACAGGCTGAGCAAACATGCAGGATATGCTGCCCTTTGGGAACCTGTGGTGCCATCAGGGTCAGATATGGCTGGAGACACTGTAACAGAAACCCTCTCCTGGCTGTGGGGCAGAAATGAATGCTACAGCCATTTCTGCAATGGAAAGATGACTCTCTGGAGTAGAAAATGCAAGTAAAGAGATGGTTCCACATGCTCAGAATTTTCTCCATCCCATCATCTCTTAAATTGGGTGTGGATTCGATTTTGATTGCTCTGGGCTTTCATAAAGGTTTGCTTTGAAATTTAGTCTGAAAATTCTGCATTCTTTTAGTGTCAAAGCACCCAATATCCTTATGTGATTGGCTTCTACCAACTTACCAACAAAGTCCTTTTTTGAGTTAATTCAGTTAGAAAAAGCTGTTTCTAGAGTATACTTTGTGAATTCCCAGTAAGCAAGTATGGAAACTCTCTGTCCATTTTTAAATGTCTCAGTACGTAAGGGCTCACCAGAAAAACCTCGGGACCCAAAGGAAATACTCTAATCAATTCTAGTACTGAAAACCCTGTTAAATCAAAATATTTTCTTCCTGTTTTTATAAACTTTGTTTTCTCTGCGAATTTGGGGTTTGACATCACCGTTTTTCCTTGCATCAGTTCTATCCTCTTGTTGCTGTGGGTAATAATTGTTGTAGCTGCTGTTCAAGGATCATCATTTTGAAGGACATTGTCTTATGATGATGAATGGTGAGGAAACAATAGCTTGATTTCTTATAAGCAAATAGTGCCTCCTAAGCAGAGCAGCCTCAGTTGGAACTGGTGATGTCTTTGAAATGCAATCATCCACTTGAGCTGTAGCTAAATGTACCAAAAATGTTACTCATCTCACATCTGCCTCAGTTCAGGATTTGTCTTGGCTGGGAAAGCAGGCAGCAGGGTAGTCATGCTGACCATGATGCAGGGCTCCCAAAGCAGCACGCTGCCTTGCTCTGACTTACCCCTCTAATCACCACCCCACTCACCTGACCCTAAGCTGTCTTTGCTGTACTGATCCGTATCCAACTGGGATAGATCCCCAGCTGTCGTCACTCACAGATGCCATCACAACCTTTCTCCTCATGTGAACGAGCTGTAACTTAAACCAGAAGCAAAAGCTATGCCATGTGAGTCACAGGTGTGTTTTTCTTTCCGAGCAGGAGGCACATTTCCAGAAAAAAAGCCTCATCTCTAAAGCTTGCTCCTTCAAATACAATCAATGGGATAACTGGGAGAAGATAACCCAGACTGAACAGAAAATGAGATGCCAGTGAGTGTAATTTAGGCTGTAAATGTTGTCAGTAAAAAATTAGACTGGTTTTAAGAGCACAGCCAGGATCAACAGCTCAGCTTATCTGTCTGGATGGACAGGAGCTGGCTTTACAATACTCAGAGATTGTCTCTCTTTTCACATTAATAACTTGCAATTACGACTTGGTGCATGTGACCATATATTTTGAACGAGTTATCCTTTTCCAGTAAGCTCAGAAGATAATTTTAGCTCTGGTTAGTGCTACAATATTACTCAAAAACAGATGCCAGTTTTACATTTGCACCTTTGCTTTTTCCACTTTTGCTTATCTTGGGATAACATTCTCAAGGACATGCACACTCCTGAGTACACAGTGTTGGTGTCCCTGGTGTGCATTTTCTGAATGCCTGGTCCTCACCTCAGGCAAAAAATGACATGGCCAAAACCTGTGTCAGTCATGATTTTAGCTGTGCACGGTTCCCTGGGGCAGAGGGGACATTAAAAGTATTCTTATGCTTTCATGGGCAGCAGTCAAGGGCTCTGGAGTGTCTGGTGTCACATGAATGCAAACCTCGGCACTTTTCAAAGCTCGGTTCCTCTATTACCTCTCATCAATGAATCTGCTCTTCTCTAATTACTGCTCATGCCTCAAGCACTGTGCAGGGATGATCTGACTGCATGAACCACTGGATCTGACTCCTGCTTTAGTTAGAAAGAAGAGCATCAGAGGCTCATTTCTCTGCCACCTCGAGCTTCTTACTGTGGACATAAAGTTAATAATTCAATAAGGGCCTTCCAGCCAGGACACCCTGTAAGGAATACTTCCCTTCCTACAGGACCAATAAAAGAGATTCAGACATTAAGAATTGATGGGAGTTTGGTGCAAATGAGTTGCTCTCTAGTGAGTAGGTGGGTGCTGCTCTCCTTCCAGTGGAGAGACTAGGGGCGGTGTGGAGGAGGAGCTGTTGCTGGGGGGGTGTGCTGTGAATGTCTCCGAGGGCTGAGGTTGCACCATTGGCACTGAGCTTTAGTAAATGTGGTGTCCCGCAGTGTCCCAGCAGCTGAGTCTTTACAGAAGGGCAAGCAGAGGAGAGGGAATGCCAGTTTCACATTTTAATAGAGGGGGAATGAAATAGTCTGTGGTGGGGAGAGCTATGATTTCCGGCACTGCCATTGCCTCAGCTTTTGCAGACTGTTGGGAACAAAGGGTTGCCACTCACCCCCACGCACAGCCAGCACTGAAGGGGGAAAAACTAACTTCTGAAGCCAACATTTTAGTGGAGAAAAGGCCCTCTAATGAGAGTATGGAGCAAGCCCAGCACTCGTTACTGTGCTGATTGGGAGTGACAAGTATATCTCTGGATATTAGGGAAGTAGTTTAAAATATGCCATAGTTTTTAGCATAATAAGATGCACTGCAGATATGTCACAATCATTTTATTCTCCACAGCTGTTTACAAAAGAAAAAAAAACAAAACAAAACCCTGAGTTTGGAGCAGCTGCAGTCACTCAGCTGTCAATATGGGACAAGGCTCTTTCTGCTCTTTTATTTCCACTTCACTCTGTTCTGCTGCACATATTTGGCTATTCTGTGAATTTGCAGATCATGAGATTTTTTTCAAATTTCTTTTCATCTATACAGAAAGACTCACCCAGTTCTCATTTGAATTCATTAATACTTTGAGTAGGCATTTTAATTTTATGTTTACTGGCTTGTTTCCCTTTGTAATGTTATCTAATTGACAAGTTTGTCGTGCTCTGCATTACCTTTAGACTTTCAAATCTAAAACATTTCCTCTTTCCTGAAAGCTATGATAATTTTTAAAGATGCTACAGAGGCATCTTCATTTCCTCAGGAGAAAACCTGAATTACCCTCAGCTTTGATTACTATCAAATCAACATTGAAGCACGTAATTTCTTTTACAGCATGAACAAAGTATATTTTATACCATCAACTATAGTTCGAATTGTAGTTTAAAAATCTGCTTAAGCACTAGCAGCAGCATTTTTTTTGTGATTTCCATGCCAGGAAATTCACAGCATTAAAGGAATTTTCCGTGTTGGAGTTTTTTCCCACAAAGATCTGCTGTCTTTTCCCCAACAATTGTGAATTTAGCACAATGTACAGAATTTTAGCAAGAGCCCTAATTCCTAAACATTTGCCCAGAAGGATGAGGAGAGGATGTGGGTTTTGTTGATCAAGCACAACCATTTCAGTGGAAAAAATGCACTACATCTGGTCAGACAATTGATCTCATTGGTGGGGTAGTGCAGTCTTTGGGGAGGGTGTAGGTGTTACCAAATCACCAAACTGTGAATCATTCACTGTCAGATGCATTTGGCTTGTCTCTTCTTTAAGTTCTTGTGGTCAAGTGTGGTGCAGTGGGCTTGAGAAAGGAATGTGTTTTGGATGACCAGGATGATGAATGTATGATGCTCCACATTTATTTGTAATGTCCTTTTTATACTTAGAAATTGCTTACATGTGTATCTGTATGTAAATAAATGTTTAATCCTTTCCACTTTGTGTTTAAAGTGTTTGATTTGTTTGGGTTTTGATTTGGACTGCAAAGCAAAGTTGCCTTAAATGCGAGGCATTCAATTGACATGATTTGACATTAGACCAGCAAACAAATGGCTACTAAGGATTTTCTGCTTGGACTGAGCATACTGAGGGTCTTGCAGCACTGAGACCTCACAAGAAGAGCAGATGTAGAGCTGCTTCCAATGGGAGCGAGGTCCCTTTGCAGTAGAAGAGAAAAAAATACTCGAAGTAGGAGAAATTATAGAGGTTTGAAATGCCAAAGAAATGCCAGCATCAGGCACTAGAGGGTGGCCTTTGACAAAGGCACCATCCACTCACTGACCTTGCAAACCTGTGGCAGGTTAAACTCTTGTCCTAGCAAGATGCTGGATTTGTGAAGGAAAAATGTTGATGATGGTTGGATGCTTAGGTTGTTATTTTCTCTTTGACCCAGACACTTCTTTGTTGTTTTTTTTTTTTTTAATGCCATTCCTTCTGTTCAGCCTTCAACTCCACTGGAGCTCCCCAATGACCTGCCTTCCTCAAGGCCTAGAATCCTCTTGGACAAGATCTCCCATTGTAAGCCTTTTGTCTTTTGGTAAATACATAAAGTTTGTGCTCTGACTCCTTCTGGGGATCAGGTTTCTTCCCCTGTGCTCTGCCCCACATCAAAGGTGATTCCTGCTACACTTACATGAGAAACGAGCTGTGAAGCTTGAAGACACCATGTGTCTTTTATTGCCTCTTCCACTGACCTTGAAGTTCCTTCCTTGGTAAATGTCTGACATGAGGGCTGGACCATCTGCTCTTCCTTCCCCAGGAAGCTGGCAATTTGAGTCGGTGAGAAAACAGAAAGGTATTTGGATAGGGGAAAGTCCCTGTATGCTTCTAGGTAGGAACGAGGCAAAGGGAGGGGAAGGAAACATCCTTGGGATGCTCAGACCTCTTGGGAAGTGAATATTTACTGAAAGAGAGGAGGGCTGGAGTGTGTTGCTTTTGGGGGTGAAGGCTGGAAAAAACAGACCAAACTCTTCTTGGGGAAAGGTAAGGGGCAGGTGAAGAGTTTCAGCTCCTTCCAAGGAGCGTGTAACCAGTGGGATGTGCAACCTTCTTGTTTGGCAGGTGTAGCAGCAAGGGTACAGCCTGTGCCAGGCTTTGCTGAGGGTGAAAGGAATGTGAGCACACAAAGTCTTCCTGCAAAAAGGGAACAAGCTGGGGAAGAAATGCAAGGCTGACTGACTGCAGGAGCAAAAGCAAGAGAGCTTTTTCTGCCTCTCTTCCATCCTCTCACGGTCAAAGTCCCCCTTACCAAGCATGTGGGGAGCTCTGCCCAGAAGATGTCATCTTGCTGACAGGGGCCTGTCACACAACAATACTTTTTGCTCTCACTCTGGGTGCAGTCCTCTTGCACAAAGCACAGGAGATCTGAGTGCCCTGCTTTAATTTCAACGGTACAGCACAGACAGTCCTGCCTAATTTAAAATCTAGTCTTGATTTATGGGTTTCTATGCATAGGGAATCAATCACAAACCCAGTATGCATTTTCAGGAGTTTTATTACCCTCAGAATTAAACATGCTGAGCTTTAGTCTTTTTGTACAAGCTTATAATTATAATCACATCATCCTGCACCAAAGCTATCACTTACTGTAGTATGTGAATGAATTGTCTGCTGAAAAAAATCACTCATGCTGCACCAAACATTTCATGTCAAGATGCTGTCAGGTGTATGATGTAGAAGCTCTGGCTTCTACAGAAACAAATTGTTTCATAGCTAGCTGCATCAAGTCTCTGGTGTCTCACTTGGATCAGTTCTAACTCCTGGTGATTGAGTGGGTATCTGTCCAGTTCATCACAGGGAATGCTTAAAGAGCCAGTGATAACTGCAGTACCCTATTATCTGCTGTAGTAGAAAAAACTGGTTTCAAGTGTTATGATGTCTTAAAACCTTTTCTGTATTGCCTTCCCTATGCTCAGTGATTTGGGTATGGTAATGCTGTCTTTCACTTCATTTGTTCTACATAAGCTATACATGCAGATTTTCCAGGCAGGCAACATTTCTTATTCCTTTTCCACTTGCCCCAAGGGTTCGTCAAGTAGGATTTTATTTGCAATACATAAAATCTTTTCAACAGGCACAGCACTTAGTAAATGCAAGCACAAGCCCAGGCCTTTTCACTTGGCCTCATCCTGGAGCCCTGCCCTACCCTGGTTGAAGGGGTTTTGGTGTGCTGATTTGCTGGGCTAAAGCTCAGCTGGGCAATTCAGCAGCAGCTTGCAAAGTCCTTCTGCTTTTATCTCCTGTCCCTCTGGCTGTGCCAGGAAGGCTGGCATAGGGAGCTCTGTGTCCTTTACAGCAGAGCCATAATGTTCTGCAGTGTTCTGCAACAGTGCTGTCACTGGCACCGCACTTAGCAAGCGACTCAATCCACAGGTCGCCTTGGTCACAGAACCACAGAATGATTTTGGGTTGGAAGGGACTTAAAGATCTTGCTCCCATCCTCCTGCCATGGGCAGGGACACCTTCCACCAGACCAGGCTGCTCAGAGCCACATCAAACCTGACCTTGAACGCTTCCAGGGACGGGGCATATGCAGCTCTGGGCAGCCGGTGCCTGCGCCTCACCACCCTCACAGGGAAGACCTTCTGTGTATCTAACCCAAATTTCCCCTCTTGCAGTTTAAAAACATCATCAGATAATAATTAAACATTGTTAGAAATTGTGATGTCTAATTCTGGTCTTTTTCTGTCTCTCTCCCTGCTATAACAAGATGTTCCTTTTTCTTCTGTTTATGTCTGGAGTTCAGGGACTGCAGGGCTGTAGGCTTGGACCTGTCAGAAGAAATCTTGTGCCTCTTTTCACTGCCATCTGCTGTTGCAGGATCCTTAAACACCAGAAGAACTTTTGTGGTGTGCTTGAGTAGCTTGCTGGGGACAGAAAGAAGAGATAAGGTCTTTCAGTGATCTCCAGAGCTGTGCTTCATGTCCTTTCAATGTCAGGCAATTCTTTGAACCCGTGCCTAGATTTCAACTGTAAATAAGGAGGAAAAAAAATAAACAAACCAACTAATGCTGACTTGAGAAAGCTTCTTTGTAGAAGGAATTTACCCGTGCAGACCTGCTGCATAGCCATGTGTAACTTTTTCTTGGGTCAGCCTACAGGAATACCTTCAACCTCAGCACATCTGCACCCTTAGGAGAGGCTGTACCTCATTTATACCCTGCTCAGCCACAGGAGAAGCTTGTTTGATTTCAAATACCTTTCTCCCTCCCATGCCTCAAAGGGAGAAGCATTTGATTAGAAGGTGCAGAATTTAGGCTAGAGACTGAGAAACTGAAAAAGTTTACCTGTATGTTCTGTGATGGTGATCCATGCTAAAAATCATGGATAAGAAAAAGGTAGTGGGAGTAAATGCTCTTATTCTTGAAAAACTCTTCTGAAGAAAAAGGGAAGCTTAAGTAGGTGCTGTAGAAATTATATGAGGCCTCAAACATAGGAAGATAAAAACATCCACCTTGCAGCCAAGGTGGAACCAAGTAACCCCTCCCTGTCACCAGTCACAATGTAAATGGTTCATATTCATTTTATACCTCAAAAGAAAAAGTCACAGCAAGAACTTTTAGGTCTCTTTCTGGTTCTAAAATCATGGTGCATCCCCTCCATCCCCCGGGCCACATTAGGACTTTAAAACACTCACAACAAAATGTCAAGAATTTTCAGGCTGCTCAGATCCTGCACCACCAGATTCCCACATCCTTCTGCAGGACCTGACTTACAAGCTTACAAGCAGCAGATCCAAGATTTCTCTGTTCCGTGATCCTAACTGCAGCTGTTTTGGGTTGGGGATAAGGAAGACTTTAAAGCAAGGAGAGGACACTGTCAGGAATCTGCCACTAGAAGTCTTTAACTTGAAAAAGCCTGTAGGAAAACTGGGAGCTGCTACCAAGTTCTCAGGATGGCCCCCTCCACCCAACTCAAGGCTGTCACAGGACCCCAAATGGGCTCAGGTACAAGGCACCACCAAATCTTTGATGAAAACTTGGCCCTTCTCCAGAGTCATCAGGCAAGAATCTGGAGTGGACATGGATTCCAGTGCTGCCCTTGTGATGAAAAGACAACAGTGAACATTAAAACACTTCACCTACTAGTACTTTATGAAGTGAGATTTAGTCAATACTCACATTTACAAGTGTTTATTCAATACTTACATTTACAAGTGTTCATTGCACATTCTTATTAATTTCCAAGAAAGTATAGTAACTACAAATCCTAATTTCCCTCATCTCTGTGGTACAAAGGTCTGAAAATAAACCTAACTCCTCTTTGCAAGACATACAATGACAGGCGTATAAATTTAAATAGCTCTTTTTTTCCACTGGATCCTTCTCAAAAGTTTAAAAAAAAAAATTAAAAAGAACACAGCATAGAAATGTATCTTTCTCAGTATTTTGGCTGATTGGAAAAAGGGGTCTGTGCTTGGAAGAACAGCTCAGGGGACCAGACAGTTGGCCCTTCCAACACAACCCCTGAATAATTTCCACCTGAGAGGCGGTTCTCACCTTCTGAAGGGGAATAAATTTTCAGGACTGGTTCATTTAAAAACGAGGTCTTGGTGACACTTGCAGATAAAGGAGTTGTTAGAATCCTGGCTCTATCCTCAGGGCTCATTGTCTTATTTTGGATGAGATTTTCATCATTTTCATTGTTCTTTCTGCTTTCAGAAATAGGGTTCCTGCCAGTATGCCCACAGGTGGATTGCAAGTCAGCAGCCCAGCTAACAGTTTTTAAATTTAAAGACGCAGTTGGTTTCAGCCCTTTTTTTGAAGATGGAGGGATCCACTCCTCCAAGCTAGCAGGCAGTTGGCTGTTAAGGAACTGCTGGGAAGCAGAGCTACCACTTTCTTTGTATTCCCTGTTCCTTGGTCTCCCACGTTTCATTAACTTGCCAGTAAACTGCTGAAGCAGAGTGTTCTGAAAGGAAGACCTGGATCGCTTGCATTTGGAATGAATTTTAGTGGGATTTTTAGGGGTGATTAAAGAGCATTTTTCCCCAACAGGCCATAGTTTCTGCAGAGGTTTTGTCATAGGAGTTGACTGTGAATAAGGAACAAAGTCCTGAGTGCAAACTGAACTGCATTCTGAATCACAAAAGGAGTAAGTTACAGGTGTACTGTGCTTGCTAAACGCATGAGGGGACCTGTGTAGGGATGAGCTCAGTTTTGAACTGTTACAAGGAACACCTCCAGGAGAAAGCACCAATTCAGCTGTGACCTTCTCTGTCAAAGTATCTTCCTGTATTAAAGAATTACATGATTTATTTAAGAATTCCACAGGTTTTGCTACCTCTCTTACACTTGCATCAAAGAGATCAGCAGAAGCATTGTAGCTGCCTTTAGGGAAGATGTTGTTCCACTGCAGCACTTTCCTAACACTTTTGAAGGTATTATCTGACAGTTCTGTCAATGGTTTTAATTCTCTTTTATATATCCTTCTTGAATTGTTGGGAGTTGGTGGATCAGAGACCTGAGCCCCTGTGAGCGTAAGATCCGTTTTTTGGCTTGGTGTGGAATAGTTTTCTTTATTTTCACAAGCAGCTACACAGCTTTCACATGCAGGATGCACACAGGTGCCTGTCTTGCTCTTTTTTAAACAGGAGGTTTCCCCATGCAGCCTAATAAAAGACCAAGATGAATCTGCAGGATCACTATTTGCTTCTTTGGACTGGACACATCTGCTCTGAGAAACAGAAGACTCTGGTGTAACTGGCGAGGATGCTCCACCTTCCTCGAGGGTAGAAGATAAATCACTAGGGGAAGACTCATAGTGTGAGACATCACTCAGAGGGTTTGCATTTGACTGAAGACAAGCAAACACTGTGGTCTCCCAACTATCATTCTTTGCTGGTGGCAAGAGCCTCCCTGAGACACTGCCTGCAGGAAAATCACCCTCAGCTTGCCTGGAATACGATTTGCTAAGATTTACACCCAACTTGTTACCTTCAAGATGGACAAGTTTGCCTGCATCAAGGCTGGGTGATGTTACAAAACTCCTGCCATCCTCTATTCTGGCTAACAATTCATTTAGGCTTTCTGAGAATGGGAGCTCTTCCCAAAGCACAGAGTCCATCTCAGACACTCCAGCTACGTTTACGTGATTAGGAGTTGAGGCATTTCTCTTGAAAACAAGGGAGTTGTGGGATTTTTCTGGATAACAATAATTTCTACTATTAGTTTTTGGGTAATTGTTTTTTACCTCAGATTCCAAGGGATGTTGCAACAATTTGGAACTGTTTCCATGTGAACATTCGGTGTTTGAAGAGGAAACTCTCTCCAATTTATCAGTTGTAGAGAAACCACCAGTCTGACTAAGCTGTGAACTTGATTCATTATCCTCCTTTTTATCCCCTTCCTTCACAGAAGAAATCAGAAACTGTGAGTCCCGAAGAGTTTGATTGTTCGGGCTTATACTGCCCAATTCTGCAGAGACAGGCCTCTCCTCTTGTTCATGCTGTTCACTCNGGGAGCTGATGACACACCAGGTAAATATGAGCTGTTATTATAGCTCCTGAATTTTGCCGACTGCAGGAGACAATCTAAGTAGCTGATAACAGTAAAGCCAGTAACGGCAGCATTTGGCGGGAAGATCTGACACGCTACAAGGTTTTTCGTACTTCTGTTAATTCTGGAACCCTTCCGCAAGATGATGCTGGCAGCAGAATGCCC
>WAAG01089949.1:20582-38526 GCA_013390105.1 Tichodroma muraria
GTTGGGAGGGGAGGGGAGGGGCACTTTAGAGCAGGAGCTTGACCTGGGGGGGAATTCCATTGCCACTTGTCTTCCTAATATGTGCTTTTTATCAACTATACTAATTTCCTAAAACGTGTAAAAATGTACTCACTCCTGTGCGGCTGGGCTTTTGTGAGCATCTTTCCGTAACTACCTCCGAAAGCCTTCAATAAAGATCCGCTTCTATATTACCTAATTCTAATTATTCTATTATTTTAGTAAAACAGAGCCCCTTGTTTGTAGGTGTTCATAAAAAGTCACCAGTTCCTCTGGTGTGTCGAGGAGTGTCTGCCCTGTTCTGTACCTGGGTTTCACAGGGGAGGCATAGTAAGGGAGGAGGATGTTTCTCTACTACTCTCTTGGTTTGTTTGGAATCAGGCTTGTAGCGTGCATCTGAATTTCATACCTTAGTCTACATAGGGAGTGGTGGGAAGGAGAAGGTGTTTAATTTACAGGCACAGAATAATTTAGATTGGAAAAGACCTTTCAGATCATCCATTAACCCAGTACTGCCAAATGCACCTCTAAACAATGTCCCCAAGTGCCGTGCCTACACCTCTTTTGAAAACCTCCAGGGTTGTTGGTTCGACCACTTCTCTGGGAAGCCTGTTCCAATGCTTGATAACTGCGTCAGTGAATAATTTTTTGTTAACATCCTATCTAAATGTCTCTTGGTGCAACTTGTGGCTGTGCATCTTGGATGATATGTGGATTTAATATCTCCCGTTTCAGCTTTGTACAAGGTGAAGTTATGATGGAGTGAGCAAAATGGGGAGATTACACTGACAGAGAGAATAGATATAAAGAAAACAGATAACCCTTGTAAAATAATCCTGAATAGCTATGGAATAGTTTTAGGGTCAAGGTCCCTGTCATTTGAAGTGAGAGATGGGGAAGGATTTTAGTGAGAAATCCATCCACTGAGATTACAGTCTTCCAGTGTTACTGGTTTGGGAATGCTCCTGTTCCAGGGGTCTCCCTGCGTAAATCATGGAATTTCTGTGTCTTGACATCAACTCTGCCTCATGTTCGCTTGGGTTGTGATTTGAGATTTGTGTCTCTGCATTAACTCCTCTAACAGCCCTGGAGCTTGTATTGTGAGCATACTGCAGATACCTTCTGCAGTGTGTGGCCAGCATTGGCCAGGATATCACTCCTGCGTAGTGGTGTAATTAGCCCTAATTGTTGTGGCACACTGGTTGTTGCACATTGTTATCATAGTATCAGTGATACTAATTCTGTGCTCTGGTCTGAACCACCCTTTGTCACCATCTGTTGCACTTCTGTCCTCATCTCCTCCCGGGGCTGTGGTGTAACCTGGCTTTTGTCCTCAGCTCTGGCACTGACAGCCTGGGTGCCATCCAGCTGCCAGCAAAGCGGCAAAGCTGCTGTGTCATTAATTCCTGTAGATTTTGGGATGTAGATAGATATTGAGGGAAGAGTCACAGTAACAACCTATTGTAAATATTGATGCCACATCTTGTTCACCCTTCTGTCTCTTCCTCTCATGCTTCAAGCAAAATCATGTTGGTTGAGAGTGGCTGCTGCAGGAAAGAGGGAGCCCATTCACAGGCCAGGAAATCCGTGCTTTCCTTGTCCAAAGACTTACTAATATTGTTGAACAGAGTGCAAGAGGTGGGTTCATCAAAGGTTTGAATTCTGTTGCCTGGCACTTGAAAGACACAGGGGCAGCACAAGAGGTCTAATCACACAGAGAGCATAGAACACACTATCAGTAGCACAGTGTGTAGAACTGATAGCATTCAGCCCTGACAAAAGAGGCACTCAGTGCTGTTGTCTGGGAGTTTGTAATTGCATTATTATTCTGTAGTGCAACATAAAAACTATGATTAACATGTTAAATAGGGGTGGTAATACTTTGCCACCTCTCAGGATTGTTGAAGTTTAATTACTTACATTATATTTCTTGTGACATGAATTATCTGCTTGTATTCCTTGCTGCCAAGTCTTTCTTCTTAGCTAAGGTTCCTGTTTTGATTCTCGTTTCTGTCTTTGGTGGCTTTCATCAAAAGTTGAAATAATTTCTCTAAAAGCATTTGATGTAAAAAAATATTTCATAATATGGCAAAATACTATGCTGTCATAAAGGAAAACATTTTTATACCTATTAATATTAAAAATATCTTTAAATAGTTTTTAAGTATTTAATACTTCTACAGAAGAAAACTTTGAAAGTGTAAATAGATTCATTACATGATTTGTTGCCTAAAAAGTTACTTCTTGATCACCGTGAATAATTTTTACTGCTGCACATTGGAACCTCTGAGTTTTTCTTCTGACAGTCTATAGACATGTAACATTGTCTGAGGGTTTAGTGTCAGCTTTTCCTGTGAATCAGTGACATTTAAGTATGTTTTCATAAAAATGGAGAAATAACAGAGTCAAAGTTAAGCTCAATTCTCATTTGCATTAAACTTCTTCCTGTTTACCACTTTAAATGTCAGACAACCATGATGATGGGGCTAAAGTCTAGAATATTGAGAAATCAGTCAAGCAGTGCCTGTTGTCAGTGTGACTAGCATCTTAACTTGTTTGCTGACCTATGTATTTATTTAATAACTTTTATTATTTTGTCTTGGAGGTGTGATATTTTTTTCTTTTTCTCTCCCTTCAAAAGAAGCTGATGTCTTTCAGCCCTCTACTCCTCCTATGTTTGAGTGAAACTACCCCAGTAAAAAGGTACCTCATGCAGACCTAGAAGAGGAGATGGCCCTTGAAGGAGAAACTCTGCCATCAGCCACATCTTTAATAAATTTTGTCTGTTTAGGTCTTTATAGCTTTTCTGATGTACTAATGTGACTTTTGTAGGGAAGTCTGTGGTATTTGTTTGCCTACTAAGCAGTTGGTTGTGATTTGTGTGTTAAATTAATCCATCCAAAATGGAACTTTACAGAGAGCATGATATGTAGAATGTACAGAGCTGTATCAGGATCACCGCTGTTGGGATGGCTTCTTTATAAGCAGATGTGTCTGTGACCACAGTTCAAATTCCTTGGAATGACTTGGTGAGGCATTCAAGATCCATCTAGCTCTCTTTACCCAGGTAGAAATAATCTTACAGCATACTGAGGAGGGTCTGGAGTCAGTTGTTTCTGACCTTTGGGGAGCCTTGTCTTGTACCTCTTTGTATCTCTGCCTTTGGAACACATACCTCTGTTACAAAACCACAGTCTAAGGACTTGTGGTGCTTTATGCGCAGTACTGCTGAGAGCATGATGCGTTTTAATTCCTGATATTTGAAGGCTTCTCAGTGATAAACTCGTCTTAAAAAGGAGAGTGGATGTAGTGTCTCTTCACTCAGTTTGATAATTGATGGCTGTGTGAGACTGTGCTGGTGAACCCTTCACCTCAATCACAGTTTGTGAACTATTATGAATTTGTCTAAGAACCAAGGTAGCAAGTACAAATTAATTTTTGTTCAGGAACTTACTGAGCCTGGTTCTTCAATCGGATTGTCTTTTGAACTAATACATGTCAGTTGTGTCACCCCTACCAAAAGAAGGCTTCTGATTACATTTCATAACTTCCTAGGTTTCACACCTATGTCAGTATCTCATAATGAATTCACATGCGAGTCTTTGTGCTCTGAAATGCATCCACACTTCATATTGTGTGGACATTAAAAGGAAGATTTGTTGAAGCTTCAGTGTGATGAAGTTTAAAAAGTAAAGCAATTTGATCCTTTCTGGCTTTATCAAGAGTCTTTAATACCCTATTTTTTATTACAGACTGAAATTCTGAAGTATAGAAAATAAAAGCCCTGATTGAAAATGTGAAAATTAGAATGGATATAAATGTTTTTTAAACCTATTGAAGTAGTTTTCAGTCACAGGTCTAAAACTTGCTTAAGAAGACACTGAGATGGGTTGAGTTTATAATTTTTAATTGTGGTTAGTATCTTATTGTGACTCAAGTTGGTGTCTCAGAATAGTAACAGATGTCGGGAATGGTTAAGATGGGTTTGTTTTTCATGCCTGGCACCATAATACAATAGCACTTTTGGCTTCTGGTGAAGGAAAAAACAAAGTGCTTTTTACAGAGCCCCTTGATGCCAATTAAAAGTTATGCTGGTGTTTAGAGAAGTGATGCTGATGTTTGTCTCTGAGGTAAATTACTTGGAATATATGTTTTACTCATCAAGTAGTACAGGAATACTTGGCAGCTCTTACTCTGTGATTTCATAGCATGGTTTAAAATGGGAACTGTAAGCTATAAACCAGGTCCACAAGCAGGAACAATAGCTCTTATTCAGTGAACAGGAAAACAGGGAAGTACTTGTTAAAGCTTGTCAGTGAATTTTTATTTTTATGCACTACTTATCTGTGGGGTCACAATGCAGACATCAGCTTCTCAAATTAAGCAGGAAACAATTTCCTCACAACTTGCAGCCTCTTCCTTCAAGTGAGCAGTTAATACTAGTGACTCAAAAAACATCAATGATCACTACTCCCTCACTGAAAGTGAGAATTTCATATCTCACTAGCTTTAATTGTTAAAAGCTGTAATAGGCCACCGAAAGATTTCTGATAGACTGTCTAGATTAAAGAAGGTCTAAAGAACAAAGCAATAAGCAGAAGTGCATTTGGTTGAAGTAGCAAGCTGTTTACAAGCCAGATGTGCATGAGAACTCCTGTTAACTTCGTTGAATTTGGCTTGTACCATGAGAGTCTACAAGTTGAAACAAAGTCTTAGAGCTGATTTTTTTTTTTTTCTTTGTTATTGCGGGGACTGGATGGGGAGATACGGAGGAAAATGAAGTTCAAAGTGGAATTTTATGCTAGTGAGTTCTTTATCTATTTCCTTACCTGACTTTGAGGAGATGAAGACCAGCCATCAGCATAAGAAGTTGTTGTAGATCATGGAGGTAATTTGTAGCATTTTGCAACTTGGTGAGAGACCAGAAGTCACACTTGATTATTTCATTTTATGCTTTCAAAAATTGAATATCTGAATTTTTTTCATCCTGTAATATTTGGATTTTATTTCTAAAGCAGTGAAACCAGGCTGTACTGGGCCATCGTACTAATACTTGAAAAATGATAATTTTTTTTATTTATTTTAAGTTTCTAGTTGCTGTCTCGTATGCTTTTGTTCAGCTCTAGCATGCATGTAGTATGTTCTGATATTTGGTGCTGCTGTATATAGTGCTGCTGTCAGGTGTGTTGTGCATGATTGTTCTCTAAACACACACAGTGAGCAAAGAACAAAACTTCTGATCCTTGTGGGCTGTTGTTTCTAACTTTCAGCTGATGTAACAGCTTTTTCCATTATTCACGCCTGCAGCCAAGATACAGAGCTTATGTGCAAGTTCACCCCTGTGTCAGGCTTAAAGCCAAAGTGATTATGTGAAGATTAGCTGGAAAAGGTGCTTGTAGAGTGAAATTAGAGATGTGTCTCTTTCCTGAAGAGGAGATGGCTCACTGAAAAACCTACCTGCACGGGACACCATGGAGCCATGATATACTGAGTGATGTCCTTTCCCTCTGGTTACTGGACACACTTGGTGGTGCAGGGAGCCGCAGGTGATATTTCCCTGGATGCTGCTGGATTCCCCATCATCCTGTCTACCAACATCTTACAGCCCTGCAAGAAGAAGTTGTTCCTTGGTGTTGCAAGCTTGCCAAAGCAGCAGTTGCTATGTGGTATTTTTGCTGTTGCATCAGGGCTGTAGACGTAATTGCTGCTGTCCTGCTTTGTTTCCTGAAATTTTCTCTTCCCCCACCTCGATGTTCATCAGAATTGGTGGCTACTAAATAGATGATCCCCAGGGCATGTGTAAAATACTTAGCCTTTTAATACTGATAAGCTGCCATCCCTGAACTGAGCTTTTGTCATTTTGTCTGTGCTCTGCCTAATTGGATTATCTGGATACATGACAGGATAGTTTTCCTGTTTGCTGTCTTGTTCATCTCTACTTCCTTGAATCCTCTATTGTAGGATTAGCAATAGAAAATAAAATACAAGTAATAGTGGTTGAATTAAGACTGGGAGAATGATAAAGCAAATTTATTTGTAGTTCTGAAAACCTGGGAAATAAAACAATTGCAACCTGAATTAAACCTTTTAAAAATACTTAGCAAAGTAGACAGTTCTGGACTTTTTTGGGGTAGGGGTAGGGCTGGTTTAAATATGTAATTTGACTAAATAAAAATATTATCTTGGATCTAAAATGCTTTTATTCCCTGTGTCTTTGTTAAAAAAAAAGAATTGAGGAAGTCTTTAAAATGAAAACCACGTTCATCAGAGATGATGAAACTGCAAATTCTTTTGCTTAAACAATTTGTCCTATGCAGAACTTTAGGTTACTCCTAAAAAAACCTGGAATGCTTTTATGCTACTTATTCTGTGACATTTAACATCCAATTTTTTTCCCTCCTCTGAAGTTAATCCTCTGAATGTGATGCATTTGTAATTCAATCTGGAAGGCGCATGGAAAAAATTAGTGGCCTTTGCCTGTTAGGGGTCTGAGAGATCTTGTACAAGGGTTACTTTGTTCTTGCTGGTGTAGTGCATCTTCCTGCTTTTTTCAGCCTTGTGAAATCACACCTTGTGAAGTAGGGCTCTGAGCTGGTTGTTCCCTATGCCTTGCCCCATCCCTTGTACTGTGGAAGAATTTCACCAGGAAAATAATGCCTTGAATGGAAGCATCAAAGATGTGAACATTTGGGGTGTTTACTGCCATAGTAGTTTGTTGCAGAGTTACGTAGCTGGTGGAGCCTGAGCAGCACAAGCCTCTTCATTGCTCCGAAAAGAGACAGTTGGCAGGGGAATGGAGACTGGTTAAGGAGTGACAGCAATAAAGCTGATTGAAAAGATTCCTGCCTTGGTCACCCATTCTCCCCCTTGTGCTAGAGCTTTGTCTCTCTCAAGTCTGGGACAGAAAATATTGAGAGTGCCTGTGGTACTTCCAAATGCAGGAGTTTTAACAGAGAATAGCATCTTCACTGTGTCTGCTAGAGGATTTTACACCTAAATAATTAAAGCCTAAATGTGTTTATGGACTTCATTTTTACATGGTAAGCAGAATCTGGAGGTCCAATTGCAGCATGGAACTATTAATGGTTTGTGGAAGTTGAAATCAATTTGTTTGTGTTCTCATTAGCTGGTTGGGCTTCCGACATAAAAATAACCTTTCATCATGTACTGTTTGTTACTAATAAGGGCTGACCCGAGTACCCTGGTGCTTTCCTACAGCATATCCTGTAGCTGTTTAAATTTTCTTTGGTCTTTCCAAGTGCCTGTCCAAACTGTGTGACTCAGGGTAGGGGTAGAGTTCCTGTCTGAAGTTTTCCTTGTTCGTGTCTTTTAATCACTGAAGAGATAAGTCAATGCCAAAAATCAGACTTCCTTAAACAGCATTGCAAGAGCAGGTGCTGTGATTTCTGCAGCATAAGAGAAGCATGAAGAGAAGCTTCGTAAAGATACATGAAATGTAGGATCATAGACACATTTAGGCTGGGAAATATTGTTAAGATCATCAAGTTCATCTGTAATGTAACACTGCCAGGTTTATCACTGGCTTATGTGCGTTGTCAAAGGCCAGTGTATTCTCGAGGACACAGCTGCAATGATAGATTCTTTCTATTACAGGGATCCTAACCCTGCGTTTGCTTTGGGGGCATATTTGGCTGCAAGCTCATTACAGTCAAGAAAAACTAGGTAACGGTTGGCCTAGACCATCTCAATAGTCAAACAGAAATTGGAAACAATAAATAGTCAAAAAGCATGTCTGTTGTTTTCCATAAGGTTTGTAAATATGATGGATTAACAAATCTGGTGAACAAAGCCTCTGAATCATGGACCTTGTGGAAAATGACAGTGACAGAGTCAGTCATGGCTTGGATGAGCATACTTGTTGCTGGGTGGGAAACTGGCTGAATGTCCAAGCCCAGAGGGAGGTGGTGAGTGGGGTTAAATCCAGCTGCTGATTTTCTGGAGGGCAGGAAGGCTCAGCAGAGGGATCTGGACAAGCTGAATCCACTGGCTGAGGCCAGTTGTATGGGGTTCAACAAGGCAAAGTGCTCAGTCCTGCCCTTGGGTCACAATAACCCCAGGCAGTGCTACTGGCTTGGGGAAGAAAGGCTGGAAAGCTGCCCAGGGTAAAAGGACCTGGGGGTGCTGGCCAACAGCAGCTGAACATGAGCCAGCCTGTGCCCAGGTGGCCATGAAAGCTAATGGCACCTGGTCTGAATCAGCAATGGTGTGGGCAGCAGGACCAGGGCAGGGATTGTCCCCCTGTACTGGGCACTGGTGAGGCCACACCTCAAATCCTGTGTTCAGTTCTGGGCCCCTCACTACAGCAAAGACACTGGGGGGCTGGAGAGTGTCCAGAGAAGGGCAGTGGAGCTGGGGAAGGGTCTGGAGCACAAGTCTGATGAGTGGTGGCTGAGGGAGCAGGGGGGGTTTAGCCTGGAAAAAAGGAGGCTGGGGAGAGACCTTAATATTCTCTACAACTTCGTAGAGGAGTTGTAGGGAACATTAAGGAGATTGTAGGGAAGTGGGTTTCTGTCTCTTAAGTAACAAGCAGTAGAATGAGAAGAAACAGCCTCAAGTTGTGACAGGGGAGGTTTAGATTGGATAGTAGGAAATCTTCACTGAAAGGCTTGTCAGGCACTGGAACAGGATGTCCAGGGAAGTGGTGGAATTGCCATCTCTGGAAGTGTTCAAAAGGTGTGTGGATGTGGTTTAGGGGTGGGCTTGTCAGTGCTGGGTTAATGCTTGGACTCAGTCTTGAAGGTGTTGTTCCAGCCTAAGCAGTTCCGTTATTCTAATCTATGATCCTATCTCTTTTAAATTTCTGGTATTACTTACATCTAAGACTTCCCAGTTAGTGTGTTACACAGCCTGATGCAAAAAGGTGCAGTGTACAGCTCCCTGCTCTTCCACAGAGCACCAAATGATCATGCAATACAACAGAGAGGTGCAGATCTTCAGTCTCTGCTGTTCCTTGTACAGCTATCAGCCTTGAAAGCAAGGAAGCACCTCATTCCTTGCATTTAAAATTAAAAAGATGAAACAAAGCTAAGCTTGATTTTTCTTGTCTTTTTTTTTCCCTCTCCGTTTCCTGCATTGAGCAGGGACAAACAGAATCTAAGCAGGTACTAGTGGGGTGAAACCTCAGTCTTGGCAGGCTCAACAAAATCTGCCCCTACCTCCTTCTCCTTTGTTATACAGACATGGCAAAAAAAGTCCCTGCCCTCGTGAATTTCAAATTTGAATAGAGGAAGCAAGGGTTGTAAGAGGAAACAAAACTAATAGGGCCAGCTGACAGAACTGGAGTCCCCCACAGCCCATCAGGAGTAAAAGCAGGAATAGAAACACATCAGTGAAATCCCAAGGAGGCTAAGGTACACACTGCCGTTCACACAGGAGGATATCCTCAGGTTATCCTGTATCTTCCTGTCCTCAGGAAATAATTCAGACAGGATGAGCCATCAAAACAACTCCATGGACATGTGGATGGAGAGTAAAGCATGACTTAAAATCCCCTGGCTTCTCACCAGTAAAACAACTGGCTTGATTTCACGTGGAATATCCAGTTTGGGAAAATAAAGCTATTGCATAGAGGATTGAAATTCAAGGCATCACAGAAAGGCTTTCAGATGCTCACAATCTTGCCAGAAACCCAAAAGCATAAGACCATTGGGTGCTGATGTACCACCTCAAATGGTATTAGATGCTTTTGGTTTAAAAACTGCCCTGTGAATTGTAGTCTTTTTTGGTAAAGTCTTGGCTTTGCTGCCCTGTCTGTGTAGTCACTGATGACCTTAAGGTGCTGCTGAGAACGAAGTGGGGTTTAGCCCACATGTCCTGTTTTGTCTTTGTACTCTACTCATTGCCTGAGTTCCTGAATACTTCCAGAAGTATATTAAGCAGACTAACATCTGTACAATAACTAACATCTGTTATGCCTTTTTTGTCTCTTCCCCCGGGGAGATGTGTGGCAGAGTGGCTTGTTTTATTTTAAACGGGCTTTTAAAATAGCAAAAAAGTACATTACAAAAAAACTGCCTTGAGATAAGTAATCTTTGAGAGTTCAACAAAAGCACATGGTACATGTGCACTTAAAAGGTAAAGATAACAGAAAGGTGCTGTATAGTTCAAACAGAAGGTACCAAGGTGGGGTTTGGCCATTCTTCCCAGTGTGAGTTTGCTCAGTAAACCAGTCTGGGGAAGGTGCCTCGCCTTGAGCTGGTGAGCTGCACTTCTCTGTAGAAAGTTTCTCTAAGCTGAAGGATCAAAGCTGCTGACTTGAACCTTCAGTCTGGTGCTCTCATCAGCCTCCTAGGCTCCATGCCTTGTGCTGCCCACTAATGCTGGTCATCCAGCTCAGGGAGTGCAGTTCCCAGCAGCCCTGCCTTGGGTAGTGCCCACAGCGTCTTCCATCAGAGCTGCCTGCCTTGCAAGCCATCTGCTGTATGTTTGTTTTTATTTTCCCCAAATTCCTTGTGAGTCTTTGCACTCAAAGGTGTGCAGGAAAATACGAGGCTTTCTTAATTGAGCGGTGCTCACAAAGGCTTTTGTATGTGGAACTGAAATTTAGGTGTTCACTTTGCCATGCTTGCTACCTGCCTCAGCTGGCAAGAGTTTCTCCTAAAAACTTATTCATAACTTCTGAGTTTCAGTGCTGCTTTTTCTAATTTTATCCTTCCTCTTACAAGTATCAGGATGACTGTTCTTGTGTCAGTAGATCATACTTTCATCTGTAAAACATTTCTGTTGCATCACTGATGATGACTGTGGTGTTATTTTTTTACCAAACTTGCTGGATAGTCCTGTTTACAGAAGCTTAGAACTTTGGGCTGAGTAACTGGTTTGCATTAATCCTAGAATAGTTTAGTTTTAGAAGGGAACTTCACCATCATCTCTTCGAACCTCCCACACAAAGCAAGGATTTCAAAATTGTTTAGGATTGCTCAGGACCTTGTGCTTACTGCTGACACCCTGAACACAGTTGTAATTATGAAAATTTTAATTGGGAAAACCACATATCTGCTAGTATACCATTACCATTGTTTTAACCAACAGTTAAGATATTTTAAAAGTGTACTAAACAGATGTGTTGTTTTGTTGGTTTTTGTTTTTTTTTTGCTGTTTTGGTCTGTTTGTAAAAGTCATTGCTTTTATCTTACTCCTTTTGCATAAGAGTGGGGGAAAAACCCTTTCTGGTTTTTAATGACTTCTGACTTAAAGAAAAAAAACTATAAAGATATCTGGTTGATTTGAGTACTGCAGTAGGCTTCACACAGTTGCTGGGGTTTATGACCTGTTTGCATGCCTGTTCTGTAAAGAATGGTGAAATAAAACAATTGTTTGAATGAGACCCAGCAGCTCCTGTGCCCAGCCCGGCACGCTCCTGCTGCACGCTTTGGCTACACAACAGCTCCATCTGCTGTTCCTGAGCTGCAGCTTGCCCTGCATGTCCAAACCTTTCACCTCACAATTTTATATTGGTTCTTGGGCTTCTTCCCTCTGGCTTGACAAATTTTAACACAGTTTTTACTCTTGTGAGAAGACACTCCTTGGGATACTTCCACACCGTGTGTTGATGTTCTGGGTTTAGAATTTATTTGAATTTCTTGGCAATAACCATAATTTGTGATACTTACTTCTCTGACTGCTTTACAAACATTAGGCTTTGGTTTGGATTGGATTTTTTTTTTTTACTCATGTTGTGTGTCTTACCCTTGCAAAGATAAGCTGCTACGAGGTATGAAGCCCCATCATCCGGAACTAAACGAGTTTCTGCTCTTCAGCTGAGTAGTAGCTACTTGTGATTTTTTTTTTTCCCCCCCTGGAGAAGTCTGGATTTGTGTTTGTTCTGCCTCAGGTCTTACACGTGTCCACAGTTGGATGTGTTATGTATATGATGAACAGAGGCAATTTAGCTGTTGTGGGAGTATCAAATTTCTACAGATTGAGGAAGGAATAGGAAAGAATAACATGGCTGATGGCTGTGAGGGAGTATACAGCATGTCAGAGTCAAGACAAAGAATCGTGACTCTTTGATCAGCATGGTTACCAACACTACCAAAAGAGAACTTCGATTCCTGTATTTTTCTCCCTCTTGGTTTTGAAAGACAGACTCACTGGAGCATTGTGATTTTGCAGTTTGCTTTGGAGAAGTAGATTTGCAGATCACATCAGAGGAAAACTGCAGCAAATCACATCTCTAAATAAAACTAGCCATAATTTGGGAAAATATGTGCATGTTGGAGTATCACTCTCTTAATTTTCTAGCTCCTGTGAAATAGCAACAGTAGGATGGACTTTAGAATCTGTTCTGCACAATACCCCATTGGATAAGCTCAGCCTGATATAAAAATTTTTCTCTCTGTTTCATCTTGTTTGCTTGGTTTTTTTGTTTGTTTGTTTTTGCTTTAGTTTTCCCTCTGCGCTCTTTTCTGTCTGTTGCTTGTTAAGCTGCCTGCACTGGTATATATCTTTGTAGTTAGGAAAGCTGAATACATTTTGGGGCATAGTCCTCTAGCTGGCACTCTGGCTTCAGGCAGGAAGAATGCAGAATCAAGTTCTAGATCTAAAAATTTAATTTTAGATGATTCCATAAAAGGCAAGCAGGACATACGGGCCTGTTTTTCCTATCTCTGGCAAGCAGCCTAACAAGAAATTTTAAATAGAAAAATAATTTCTCCCATTTACAAACAGGTATGATCAAAAGATGTGTTAGTTGTACTTTCTTATAGTGTTGGAGTTTACCGAACTATACGGTGACTTTTTAGATGTGCCTTAACTGATTGTTCTCTTTAATTGTCCCAGGGTCTTATGACCAGAGACTTTTTCAGTTGCTGACCTTGTTCTGCCTTTCTACATTTAATCACTCTTAATAGGTGAAACTAAAATTAATAACTGTGCAGGTGAGTCGTCAGCGTGAAACAAGCCCAGTGTGTATTGTCAGTACTGAAGTTCAGTGAAAGAGCCCTTAAATATGGCCATGATAGCATCACCATGTACTTATGAGTAAGGAGCAAATGGCCTCCCTGAGGAAAACTGTGAAAGTACATAAAATAGTTTTATTTGGGTCTGGAAGCAGTCACTGAAGTTACTTATTGAAGGCAAAGACTTTGTCTCTTGTCTGTCCACACGGTGCACGGACCCCCGTCTGCTCCTGCTGCTGTAGCAGTGAGCTGCTGCACATGCATTCTCCCACTTGAGTCCAAGAGTGAGTAACCTTTGAGGGAGTTGAGAAAAGACATTTTGCAGCAGACTACATCTGAAATGAGTTCCTGTGCTGCTTTGACCCGAAGCAAATGTAAGCACCTGGCGTGTAGTAGCTGGGTCCCGCAGGTCAAGCGTTAGGCTTTTCTGAGCTGCCTAAAGGAATCCGCCTAGCAGAGACGTTACTGTGATGACGAGCGAGAGCTTGGGTTTGGGTGCGATCTGCTGCTTTTCAGCTTCAGCTTGCGGACGTTCCCAAAACAGGGGACGTGAAAGTTTGTTTCCTGTAGCATCTGAGGGGTTTGGCAGAGTTTGGGTGTGAAGGCAGATGGATGGGCGAGCAGAGATCCTCAAGCCAGCAGATGTCAGGCTGTTGCCACCGGCGGGAACTATGACAGGAAAAGGTGGATTGATGCGCTGATGAAAGTCAAAATTGGGAAGCTACAGGTCATCTTCAGCTGATGAATAAAAGTAGTGAAGAACTATGAATACATGGTAATTAAGTAGGATAGGTCTTCTGGAGTAAATCTGTGGTTTGGTTTGATATTTTTTATATTTCATAATAAAAGCCTATATAGGTATTCCAGAATAAGATTATGTCTGTGCATGGAGTTACTTGTGAAAGCAATGGATAAACTTGCCAGTGTGGATGAATTCTAGGGGAAGGGTCGAGGTGGATGGTGAATACAAAGCAGTGTGAGTAAAAGCTGGAAAGAAATGACCTTAGGAATTGAATTTCTAATGAGGGAATAAATCTAACACTGTGGGGTTTGGGTTAAGGGGTATGATATATATATATATATAGGCAATGATAAGCAATAAAATATGATAAGCAATAAAAACTCACTTTCTTACAAGAATCTGTTTAAATTTAATCTTATGCCAGAAGGAGGAGAGAAAGAAGAGGTGGGATTTTTGTTGGTTTTAGTTTTGTAGCTCTTTTTTGTTTAGTTTGCTGTTTTTTTCAGGTTTTTTTAATAATTGGGATAGTAAGATTTTCTCGAGATTCAAAACATTAAAAAAAAAAGTGATAACTCATTTTACTTGTTGATACAGTTTTATTGCATGAGGTACTTTGTGACCTCTCTGCAGGTCTGTCTGCTTCCTAAATATATTTAGAATATCTGGTGTTAAGTAGGATGCTATAAAAAGGGCATGGATTTTTTTTCTTGATGGCTGAAAATAGCCATTTCTCCTTCAGTATATACATCTGTAATTTTGACTATTTTTTTTTCACAAAGCAGAAATAATTTGCTGAAATAGGAATATAAGTTAATTAAATGACTTTTTTTTTTTGTTTTATCTGTAAAGTAGCTGTCAGCACTCCCAGTGGACTCCAGGATCAGGTCTAGCTTTCTGAACATGTTGCTGATGCTTGTTCTTACAGGTTGATCACTTTGGATTTGATGAAAATCGTACATTCCAGCAGCGGTACCTGGTAGCAGATCAGTACTGGAAGAAGGACAGTGGACCAATACTGTTTTATACAGGCAATGAAGGAGACATCGAGTGGTTCTGCAACAACACGGTGCGTGGGAAATAGTGGGATTAGAGTCCTACCTGCCTGTAATGGCATACTGAAAAAGTGAGGAGGAACAAGGCAGTCACAGAAGGTCGGCGGAAGATAAGTTTGTAATGATTGCTGTGATTGTTATAGGAGGAAGAGGAAGCTGAACAAAAGCACAGAAAAAGTTTAATGGGGTCCAGGGTCCTATTTGAAGCCCAGACAAACCAAAGGGATACATTTGTATTAAATTCCTGGAGCAGTGAAGAAAATTTCTAGAGGAAACACCATAGTTGCCCTGAGCTAACAGTTCAGAAATTTGGACCAAATTAAACTTATCCTAGTACTTTAGTTTCCCCAAGTAAAATGGAAGGGTTTCATGTTTGGATTTTTGTTTCTATAGTAAGGAAAATATGAAGGGAGCTGGAAAATCAAAGCCAGATAAATCATCTTCTCTGCGGTACCTGTGGAAGTTTTTACTTCCCCGACTGATACAAATGCAGAATGGAGTGTATGGGTGTTTTTCAGCCATTTCGATACAAAGTCCAGTAACATGACAGGAGGTGGCATGTGCTGAGCTCAAAGCCACCAAGGGCTGCTTGCATGCTTTGTGCTGCCAGCAGATGATCTCTGTCTCCTTCTTCTCATGGCTGGTGGTAACAAACTGTTATCAACAAGTAATAACAAACTGTACTTATTTATTAGTTGAAAATAACTGTGTTGCAATGCTCTAGATTATTGCTTATTGTGAAACAAGTTTTGTGTTCTCTGTAACGTAGTCCTAGGTCAAATGCATCCTTTTCTCCTGTAGCCTTTTCTATTTCCTGTGGATTAAGCTCGTGCTGTAGGAGTTCTGTTAGAAATGCCTGTGTGTAGTCACAAAACAAGGATACTTAATATTTTGCAGCATTGAAATATACATACTGTCTTTGTATACGTCACCCTCTCTGGGTTGTTATATGTTTTGTGTGTTTTCTTGCTTTAGTGATACCTTAAAACCAAATTGCACTCCGTCTTTCTAGTGGCATTTTGATAGTGATATCTTTCTAATCAAAGAGTTGGAATACACTAGACTGAAACTAGAGACGTTTAAACAAGTTGAATCAATTATTTTCCGTGTCTGTTTTTCTCCAACCAGGGTTTTATGTGGGATGTGGCTGAAGAACTTAATGCCATGTTGGTATTTGCTGAACATAGATATTATGGAGAATCTTTGCCCTTTGGGAATGAGTCTTTCAGCGTAAGTGTCATCTTTTGTCTTCTTGTTAAATGTATTCCATACAAACATAATTCTCCATATTTTAATTCTTGCCAGGGCAATGAGTGTTAACTTGAGTAAGATGTAACTCTTTCGTAACTATCAGTTCTAGGGTAAAAAAAAAACCAACCAAACAAGTTNATATTTCATTTGTTCTCAGGCACAGATTTAGACCTGTGATTTTAGCTGTAGACCTGATTTTAGCTGTAGCTGCTGTGGGGAATAGAAAGACTGCTGCTGGAAATCACTCATGCTGTCCATAATCTGCCTTCTTTCTCTCAGGATTCCAAGCACCTCAATTACCTGACATCAGAACAAGCTCTGGCAGACTTTGCAGTACTTGTTGAGTACTTAAAGACGACCATTGCAGGAGCCCAGCACAGTCCAGTCATAGCTATTGGAGGGTCTTATGGAGGAATGCTTGCAGCCTGGTTTAGGATGAAGTATCCCCATGTGGTGGTTGGGTGAGTCTGCTCCTCCTGCTTAAACAAGCAGGCATTTGTTACTTCTGTGCCATAAATATTACTGCTCTGGAAGAAGTACCATAATTCAAGCTAGCATGAATTTTTCAGTACTGGGAGAAGGAATCAAGTTACTTTGAGTTTGGGAAGAGGCACTGTTTGCCTAACAAAGGCAGCTGTCAGTCAGCAGATACTGGATGGTGTATTTTGTCAGACTTATCCGTTAGATTTGTGAAAACAACACATGAACACTGACTTGGCACCTAATTTTTTTTTAAGGTTTCCAGACTTCCTGATGACTTCAGGCAGGTCTTCAATACCCTAGTCACCCTCTTGGAAGCAAGCTACAGAGTATATTTTCATGAACCGGGTCTCTCTTCATAAGAGTTCACACAATGCCTAGCGTGAAAGACCTAACTGATAGATAAGAATGAAAAACAATAAAGTAATCAAGTCTGAATTTCTGCCTCTTGTATTTGCTGATGTTGTTGTACCGATGCCCAAGACGTATCCTCCACAGCCTTTTGCATACAGACCTATGGAATAATTTTGCAGCATTATGGTTAGTTCACCTAGAGAACGGTGTCCAAGCTGAATTTTAAATGCTGCTCAGATAGTGGCTCTGGGGAGGATATGGAAGTCCATTTTGCAGGGGTTCAGGATCTTTTTATGTTTTTTACGTTTTTTATCTTTTTATGTTTTGCAGAGCTCTGGCAGCCTCTGCCCCAATCTGGCAGTTTGGTGATTTGGTTCCATGTGGCACATTTTTCAGCATAGTGACCAATGATTTCAAAAAGAGTGGCACAGGCTGCTCAGAGAGCATCCGGAATTCCTGGAATGCTATTAACCACCTTTCCTCAACAGGTAAGACCTCACCAGTGCTTTTTCAGAGAGTAGTAATGTTCAGGAGTGTGTGATGACTTTCACCTGTGTGTGTCTTGGGTTTTTTGAAACTCTGCTCCTAGTACTGAAAACTGCCTAGTGAACCTAGCACTACTTTTAAATGCCTGTTTTGTTGTATCACAAACTTCTTTCAGGCCTGGTGGGATGCAGAATCCAGGTCCATACATTCCTAAGGTCAGATAAGAACAAACTTAAGATTACAAACTCAAGGCTTATATTCCTTCTGACAAAATAGGCCAGATAGTTATTACTGTAAAAGAAGTACTTTGTCAACTGAGGCATTCAGGAAAAGAAAATTAGTGTAGTCACTGTGAACTCAGTGATAGGAACTCAGTTGGACTTGAGGATCTTTTCCAACCTAAGTGATTCTGTGATTATACAACTACCTGAAAAGAGGTTGTAGTGAGGTGCTGACTAAAATTTGATCTGCTGTGCATGTATGTGTGTGGAATACTTAGCCTAAATCAGTTAGGCTAAGCAAAAATATTTTTTAGTAGCAGCACAACTGACGTATGTGTTAATGGTACAATACGCTAAATATTTTTTTAATTTAAAAATAAATTTTATCCATTTATTTTTATTAAAGATGCAGGTTTGCAG